>WOGZ01000048.1:0-145744 GCA_009733775.1 Alectoria sarmentosa
TAATATTATAATTTAAAATATATATTTAAAAACGTTAAATATAATTATAATATTAAAAAAATTAAAATAAAAATTATTAATTTTAATCATAATATATTTATGTTTTTTATTATTTTTTATATTCTTTATTATTTTCATTTATTTAATAATAATAAATATATTATGATATAATTTTATAATTTAAAAATTATGAAACGAATTTATTATTTAATTATAAAATATAAATTATTATAAAATAAATCATTATTCAATTAAAAATTCAAATTTAAATGTAATTGAAAAGAAATTTATAAACGCTATAATTTTCAATTAATTAATTTATTATTATTTAACGTCGATTCTTTTATTAATATTTAATTAATAATTTATTAATAATTTTCCCGCGGATAACACTTTAACATTTCGTCTCAAATTAACTTTTAATTAATTTGTTTTTTTATGAATCATTTTAATTGATTTTCAATTAAAAAACGTTATTTTTATCATTTATCGTCGCTTTTAAATGAAATTTCACTCATTAATAAATCATTAATATTTTTTTCGTAATTAATTCTTAATTTTTTAATTAATTTTTGATTTCATTTTTCATTTTTCTCAATTCATCGCAGAAAATCAATTATAATTTAAAAATCATTATTTTTATTACAATAATAATATTTATTTATTATTTAATTAATCTTTTATTAATTAATGTTTAATCTCAAAAACTATTAATTGATTTTATGAATATCATATCGTCTTCGATCGCGATTTCGTCTTTTATCATAATTTCAATAAATTCAAATCCTAATTTCAACGAATATTTTGATTTTTCGTTTTACGATATTATTCGAATTATATTTGATCCTTTTATCAAATAAAAGTATAAAAAAAAAATTGATTTTAAATCAATAAAAGCGATAAAAGACGCGGAGATTCAAAAGATATTCGATTATTTTGAATATCAATATCTTATTACGTATAAGATAATTATCATAATAATATCTTTTAACAAATATAAAATTAATTCTTTTTTAATTTCAAACACAAACATCTCTTTCTTTCAACGATTTTACATTTAATATTTTCGATAATGAATTCATTACAATTGATGCGAACGCAAATATCTTTATTTAAATATCTCAAATTTTATATTATTTTATAATGTTTAAATATTCAAAGATATCAATAAATGAAATTGCGCATATTATTCATTTTGATGAAAAATGTGACTTCGAAATATCGAATTTTTACAAAAATGTGAGTTAATTAATAATTCATTAATTAAATATTTCTTTTTAATTAATATTTTTTCAAATTCAATACGATAAAATAAAAAAAAGTCATTATTTTAATATATCACTTTTTTTGAATTATTAGATTCAACTTCGTATTTATGATTATTTTGAAATATAAATTTATTTAAATCTCGATTTAAAGCTTCGTGCGATTATGCACATAAAAATTAATTTGAATATAAAAGATAATAACATATTAAAAATCGATTTAAAATCGACATTAAATAATATATCGCGAAATTTATTTGATCAAATCATTGAAACGGAATACGAGTTACAAAAAAATAAATATTTTCGCATTAATTATAATTCGCGCTGTGACGAAAAAATATCAAAACTTCGATAAAAAATTGTCGTTTATATAAATAATGTTTAATTAGTTTTTTAATAATTATTTTTTAATACTTTTAAGAAATGATTCAATGAATAATTAATTGCTTTTATTAATACCGCAATGATAATAAACGACATTATTATCAAATTATTTTCATTTCAAATATCGATTATCAAAGACTTTAAAAATATTTTGATGAAAAATTCGAAAATATAATTATGGTTTTTTATCACATAATTTTTGTTAATATCGCGAGTCACAAGCAATGTCGTACGTTTATTAATAAATCATTAATATTTAATTAATCATTATTCAAACTTTCTTTATATCGAATAAAATAATTTCATCATAAAATAATCTTATATTGTTCGTTATCATTATTACGTTTTCGAAGATCTTTTAAAAACATTTTATGTTGTTTTTATCAATTATGAAGTTTATGCTTATTCATTTTCGTCGTCATCAAAAATGTTTATAATTCAATAGCATAATATGATTAATCTTATTATAAATAAATAATTATTAAATAATTAATAATTAATTATTTATTAATTTATATTTAATCTTTTTTTTACGTAACTTATTTTTAATCAGATTTTTCGAATCGAAAGATTATAAAAATATTTAAAAATATTATCAAAGTTTTGTTAACACATTTACATTTCGATTATTGATTCGAAAATAATAATTTCTTGATTTTCCTCTTGATCGAGATTTAATCGATAAATTCTTTAATTATTCAAATGATCGATTTTTTTTTTAATTATTATTAAAGTAAAATTAAAAATGATTTATGAATTTCAAATCAAATATCAAGAAATAAATGTTACGATTAAATATATTGAGTCGAATTTTAAAGAATTATATATTATTTGTTTTTCGAATGTTTAAATAAAGAAATTTCGCTTAATTGATCATTTTTTTATAAATTTGACCTTTAAACGAATTCATAAAAAGATTAATAAATTTATTTTTATTATTTGAAATAGAGTTACAAATATGAATAAGTGATTTATAAATATTTTATTATTAATTTATTAATTAATAATTAATGAATCATTAAATATTCAATTAGCCCGTATTTACGTCAACGACGATTCTTTCGAAATTTATTTTCGTTACTTTTCAAAGCTTTTTGAATTGTTTAAAAAGATTAACGAAGTTTTTATATAATAATATCATATTTATGAAATCGATATACGCGTGATTATAATAAACATATGCGAAAAACAAATTCATGATAAGTTTTTCATCGATTAATAATTAATGAAAAATTAATTATTTTTTAGTTTTCGATGTATATTTTAATCGTTTAGATTTAATTCGCATATGAGAAGAGCATATTTAATATATTCTCATTTATTATCATATTCATTTATTTCGCAATTTTCAAAACGATTACGTAAGTTATAATTTATATAAATTGATATATACGATTTCGAAATGTGAAAATAAATTTATTTTAAATCATTTTCTTGAACAATTATTCAACAATTTCGAAACTCGATCATAAATTATATATAAAATTCGTTTATAAATTCTTTTTGAATTGAATATCAATTATACGTTTATGAATAAGATCGCATTTAAAAATTATATACACGATTTTAATAATGTAAAAATAATATATCGAAAAAGCAATTAAGATGAAATTGAATTATTTTTAATTAAGATTATAAATAAATATATAACGAATTTTTTACGAATCTTTTATTATCTTTTCGCTTTTATATAATCAATAATTTTTTTTGATTTTTTTTTTAATTGAAAATTAATTAATTATTTGTTTTTGACTTATTAAATTTAATAAATAAAAATTAAATAAACGTGATTTTATCAGAGCATTCGTCGTAAGAAAAATCGATATTCAATTTATTTAAAAAAATACATCGCTTATTGATCATAATACAAAAAATATGAATCGTAAAAGTTTATTAATTTTTTTATTCTTTTTTTATTCTTTGATTAACTTTTTCGATTTTAAAAATTAATAAATAATCGATTTTTCGATATTCTTTTAAATCTCAAATTTTCGATATTACAAATCAATGATTAATTATAAATGATACGATTATTTAAAGTTTAAATGAGATAATCTTTATATCGCTTCGATTTTTTCATTTCATTTTTACATTACGTTTTCAAAATATTTATTTATTAAATTCATATAACGTTTTTTTTATCGAAATTCAATCGATTAAAAATGTTAATTATACGACTTCGTTAATCGATCGTGTATCGAAAAATATAAATAAAAAAGTTCGTTTTAAATCTCTTCAATAAAGCAACATTTAAAAAAAAAATTTACGAAAACGAAAACATATAACGAATATCGAAATAAAAGAGCTTATTATTTAAAAAAAGAAATGAGAATTTGAAAAGCGCAAAGAATAAGATAATAATCGATAATTAATATTTTATTAATTATTTTTTTGATAATAAGCAAAAAACAAAATAGCGATTGATAATTAATATTTCATTAATTTTTTTTTATTTCAATTCGATATCAAAATAACGATTAATAATTAATATTTTATTAATTATTTTTCAAATTCAGAAATTTCATTTTATTATTTCGCATATTAACTTTAACAAAATAACATATAAATTTAAAGAAATATTCATCAAAAAAGAAAATAAGATATAATATTAAATTGATAAAAATTAAAATAAATTGAAATGTAAACAAAAATTTACATCGTAATCACATTTTCGTTTTTTATTACGATATATAATATATGATTTTCCTTTTTCGACTTTAACGATAATTTTAAAATCCGACTTTTTATTAATTAATAATTATTTATATAAAGATAAAATAAAGTGAATTTATTTTGTTATTTTTAAGAGATAAAGATAATAATATTTTCTCCGATTCGACTTGTTTCGAAATATCGATATTTTGTTATTCGTTTATCGATATTTGATTTTATTAACCCTCGTTGCTTTTTGTGATAATTAATTCGTTTTGATTCGAAATATCGATATTTTGCTATTATTCGTTTATCGATATTTGATTTTATTGACTCTCATTGCTTTTTGTGATAATTAATTCGTTTTAATTCGAAATATCGATATTTTGTTATTACTCGTTTATCGATGTTTAATTTTGTTAATTTTCGTTATTTTTTATGATAATTGATTCGTTTTAATTTAAAATATCGATATTTTGTTATTCATTTATTAATGTTTAATCTTATTGACTCTCGTTGTTGTTTATGATAATTAATTCGTTTTGATTTAAAATATCGATATTTTATTGCTCGTTTATCGATATTTAATTCTATTATCTTTCGCCATTATTTATAATAATTAATTCGTTTTAATTCGAATTATCGATATTTTATTAAGAAGTTAATTCGTTATCAAAAATCTTCTTTATTATAATTCGATTTTTTTTCGAAGTCTTTTCACGAGAGCGAATTGCAAGTTTTTAATATTACTTTAATAATTATCTTTTTTAAATCATATAATTATTTATATTTGAGGAAATAATGAAAACATTATTAATAACGACGAATTAATCGATTAAATTTGAAAATTAATGAAATATTAATAATTTATTAATGAATAATTGATTAACTTATAACAAATTCGGAGATAAAATTGTTTTTCTTTTATGTTTTATAAATCGCATATCATATTCGAAAGACTCTTATTTTCTCATTTTTATTAATCTCGAATTTTATATTTAAATTGTTTTAAATGTTTTCATTTTCGTTTTCATTATCGTTTTCATCATCGAATAATTTAAAATCGTCGTCATCGTTAACGATTATTGACGCGAATTTTTTCGTTTTTTTTTTATATGCTCGTTTTTTGAATACTCGTTTTTTAATTAACGTCTTTTAAATTACTTTTGTTATTATTTAATTAATTTATAATATTGAATTAATATAATAATAATTGAAAATCAAAACTCGCAAAAAAGAATCATTAATATTTCATTAATTGAAATTCGATAAAAGTTTATTATAAAAAAGCGTTTCGCGAATATTGAAAATGCAAATAAAAAAGATTAATAAAATATTAATAAATGATACATAAAGAAATCAATATTATTAAATTTTGATAAATTTATTTTCGAACTCGAATTTTGATCTTTAAATTATTTATTTTTGATTTTTCTTTTTGCGTGTGCTTTCGCGCAACGCATTATGTTTTAAAATATCATTATTTAATTAATTAATTAATGATGATTTATTAATTAAAAACGAAAACATATCTTGAATTTCATTGTTTCTCTCAAGATTCGAATTTTTTTTTTTTAATAAAAATAATGTCTTTATGATTATGCATATAATAACGAAAATTCGTGATTTACGAATTTTTTTTTTGTTTTATTAATAAATTATTGATAGAATAATGATTAAAGATTTATCTTTTTGACATAAAGCGAATTGTTAATCGTAACGCGATAATATACCTCTTTATTTATTAATTAATAATTAATAATTTGCGTATAAGAAAAAAGTTATATTTTGAATGCATCACGATTGCGTTTTTTTCGTTCATCGCAAAAAAAAAAAACTCGTCAAATCTCTCATTTATTAAATTTTTATATCATTTAAATAATTCGAATATAATGCGAAATAATGTGCAATAATAATGAAAAGAAATAAAGATGTGTCAATTGAAAAAGATTTTCAAAGAATTTAATTACACATTAATTTAGTGATATCATTAAACGTAATATGGATTAATTTGAGTCTAAAATTGAAAAAATAAAATTAAGTCAGCCAGCTCCAGCCACAACAGGTCAGCCTGGTGAACTCCCCCCCCATTGCGAATCCTTCATCTTTGCCTACAAATGTTCAAAATAGTCCGGAACGTCCGATTCGGCGCCTGGCGATTCTTATCATTGTGGCGGTGATAAAGATAATGACGCCCGCCAATACGCATCTAGGATTGGGCGGGGGCTGAATATATCCCGCACCAAACTGAGCCGGCCCGAAAGACGCCCACCCACATACATGGAAAAGGGGCCGAGTGCGTTGACTCTTTGCTTATCAAGTGTTAGAACTGCATTCAACATCAACTGGCTCAGGGCTGTGTCGATAACTCAATTGAAACGTGTACCCTTCATCTTCTTTTCCGACCGTAGCTTTGAGCGCGAATGTAGGGGAAGAGATTCAATACAAGGCGGCGGACACTTTTTCCAGATGAATCCTACCTAAGATCTCCTCCCTCACAAGCCATATTGATGCTCCTATCCACCTAAGGAGGTTGGATATGAGTTGTTGGAGACGCTAGTGCGGCGTTCATGCAACGGCTTCATTCCAGCCAGACGGATCTGGCTGCTCCCCTCATGCTTCTTTTGGCTTCTGTGCAATGCAGAAAGGTGGGACCTTGAGTAATGATAAAGGCTAGGCAAGGCACCTATGACTAGTGCTACAGTATTCTATATACAGCTCTTTGAAGAGCACAAGGCTGACAGTTCACGCACTGCTCCTTTTCCTTGTGTCTCCGGGCCGTTGACGACTGCCATCCCATGCCTTTGTATGTGGTGGCATAAATTGTTGCAGAACGCTTCCTTTGTTGTTGAGATTCTCTGCCATCGGCAAAACATCCAAGATGATACGCAGGTCGCGTGTCTTATGGATTTGGCTTCTGTGTAAGTCTCTCAACTTTCGAGGATATTGATGGATCTGTCTCTGTGCTGCGAGCGAAGAGAGACTGGCTATCACCGTAACTGATTCCAAAAAGCAAACAACTTAGTAACCGCCTTCGAGTTCTCTTCTTTGAGCAAGGCATCTCTGTCTCCGCTGTCAAACACGTCGTTTTCGACTCCGCCAGCAAGCCTAGGCTCGACGTCCCAACCAAATACTACCCTGAAGCCTTCAAATCTGCAAAAAGGGCACATGCCTCCAGATTCCAACAGCCGTGGCGACTATGTCACTACGCAATGCACAACGCAACATCCAACGTACACAGTAGGCTCAGGCTTTACTGTGACGGAAGGCTTTGGTAGCGGTATCGTTCTGGTCGGACCGACCACATGGCTTACCCAAGATGTATTAACTTTCGCTGAAGTTGCCAATGACTTGACTTCGACATCCTCGCACGATCCAGTACCTTGGGAAATCTCTCTTGGCGGCAAGAATAAGACCTTGGAGGCATCTTTGATCAGCTACGGACGAGGACCGGCCTGTACCTCGGCTTTCTTGTCTTATGCGGCCGCCAATCCGACGATTACTGAAACTGCTAAGTCGGCTGGCATAATCACCCTGTCTAATGGCCAGACTACAATGACAGTGATCTACTCAACCATAATTAAAACCATAGGTAGCTCAGGAGTGTATTGTTGCGGGACTTGTTCGCTTTACTTTAATAACCTTCAGATGTTGTACTGGCCTGCTCCTCATCCTAACACTGCCTGTCTTGGAAAACCGTCGGCGGATTTCAATGGTACGAGTACCAAGGGGGCACTTGCTGCTCGTGAACCGTCCTTCTACAACAGTACGCTACCGATCCAGATGGATACGTATAGTATGTACCTTTTATTAGGACGCTGCTACAGGCCTGGAAGTTAATCATGAAATGTCTAGCACATCACCTTCAATATATGTCAAATTCCCTATAGTGTCGGCATCCGATGCTTGTGGACTAGTCGGTTCAGCAGTTACTTCGATAACCCTTGCCTTCTCACCCGGTGAGCTATCTACTTTTGTGTGGGAAAACTACATGAGAACTTCAACAAAGACCTATACGTCAGTGCTGGACACTGCCGATCTACCATGTGGCCCATGGAACGGAACCGATAAGTTTCTACCAGAAACGTGGTCCAATTATTCCTCTTACCAGCCTCTGATAGTGTTGCCTTCTAAATTGATTGATATGGTACCGGCGTGGAAATCCTGCACAGCCGACATGTTCAAAGGCCAGGATCCTCCCCGCACTTTATCCCCGGCAGCGGCTCTGGTACCAACGCCGACGAAAGTAGATACAGACACTCAGCAAATTGTTGCATCACCGATTCCCTCGATCCCTCATTTGCCGCTCAAAACAGGAGCAGGAAATTTCCAATCTGCTGATCCAGACCCGACCCAGAACTCGCCTTCCAAGCCTGTCGATCCGTCCGCAAGTGATTCTGGAGATCCCAGTAATTCTAATGCGCCTTCTAAGCCAGAAGATCCATCCACAGGAGATTTTGGAGATTCAAGTGACGCCGACTCGCCTAATGATCCATCCGCGGGAGACTCTGGAGATTCAAGTGACGCCAACCCGCCTAACAAGCCTAAAGGTCCATTGACAGGAGGATCTGGAGACTCCAGTAATGATGACTCGACTCCTAAATTTAATGATCCGTCTACAGAAGATCCCGGAGACTTTAATGACTCACAGGGTCCTGCAGACAATCCAGCATCTCCGGCATCGGCCGCTCCTGACACCACCAAAACCCCTGCAAGCGATCCCCCTGCAGATAGCCCTTCGAAGCCATCTGCAGCCGACTTTCACGAAACGAAAAACACTCCGCTCGCTTTTCCATCCGCTGTCGTCTTACAGGGCCATACCATTACACAAGGTGCAGCTCCCGTGACTATTAGTAAAACGCCGGTGGTTTACCAATCAGGGTCAATTAGTGCGGGGGGCGAAATACAGGCAATCCCCACGAGTTGGGGACAGGGCAATGAGAACGCCAGCCCAATGACTGTGGGAGGCATTACTTTCTCAGCTATTCCATCTGCCGCCAAAGCAGACGGTGATCCTCAAAATGGCAACAGTCCTGCAGCCAAAGCTGCACAGATAAGTGGTCCGGCAGCTAACAATCTGGATCCAGCTACCTACATTACCGTAGGAGGCCAAAGCATCGCTGTGGAAGCGAACGCCGTCAGCGTGGCTGGAACAAACCTCAAGCCTGGAGACCCAGGTATAACAATTGAAGGCACTCCAATTTCACTTGGCTCTTCAATCTTCGTCGTTGGCAGTCGGACGGAAACCCTTTCTCCATCTCCATCTGCCATAATAGCTCCACCATCGTACGTCACCGTTGGCGCTCAGACAATAGGTGTTGGCTCCAGCGCTATCATCATTGACGGAACAACCCTCAAGCCAGCGGATCCTGGCATCACCGTCGATGGGACCCGAGTCTCGCTAGGCTCCTCCATCCTCGTCGTCGGCACCCAAACACAGAATCTCAACCTACTCCAACCCACAACTACCGCCGCATCATCCCACATGACCATTGCCGGGGAAACCATCACCGTCGCAGCCAGCAGCATCGTAGTTGCGGGCCACACCGTGACACCCGGAGGCCCGGCCGAGATGGTGGACGGGACCTTGATCTCCCTCGGGTCCTCAATTCTCGTCGTCGGCACAAAGACAATGAGCTTTACCTTACCAACTGCTAGCACGAGTGGCAGTTCTCGTGAAGGCATTGGTGCGATGATCTTGAAGGGCTTGGGTGGGATAGGGGCGGGGACTGTGGCTGCGCCGATACAGACGACAAGTTATAATGGAACTTAGAGGAGTCAATGGTACTGTGGTGTTCAGGGGTGGTGCTAAGAGAGGTGATATTCGGTTCAAGGGGTGGGTTGGATGGATATGGACCGTAGTAGTATTCTTTTTCTAACATCGTTGGACTCTTGGCAAGGGTGACCTTCTTACTCATCTGACATCCATGGCGGACGGTGACCGGGAAGAGCGTTTCTCGAAGATCAAAAAGCGCAATAATTGATTCCCACCCCAATTAGAACCAGAGCTTGTGATTCAAAGCGCAGCTGAGTCCGCGCCGCTTCAGCGAAGTCCTTTGGGGCGCTATAAAGAGGAGACTATGAGACCTGACCCTTTGCACCGTTCGCGTTCTTGTAAAGACTAGTCTCCTATAGCGTACAAACAACCGCTCGGCCCAGAACAGATTCTATTTCAAAAGCGTCGAATCTTTCCATCGTAAACATCGAGCTAGACTGCCGAGTATTCTATCCGTTGTTGGGGTTACTTTCACAGAGACCTGGTATAGTAATGGAGGCTATGGGTGTACAGCTCAATTCAGTGCAATTGCGTGAGAAGGGTTTTAAATGTGAAACTCCGGATATCTTTATAAATTCTGTCTACGCAAGTAGTAGAAGAAAGATGGAGGAATGCCTCTGTTGGAATCTGATGCTGCACTACCCCTCAGTGGCAAATGTCATATGCAAAATGTCATATGTGTCATGGTACTAGCGTCCTTTTGCTACTATATAAGTAGCCTTCACACCACTCCTTAGCTAGACAATCAATCCTCCTTCATCAAATCCAACAGCCTCCCTTCCCTTTTAGCGTCCCTCAAAGTACTTCAGGCGCACCACCCCCGCCCTTTCCCCCAAAATGATCAGCGTCGACGGCCTGCGGGCGCAAATTCCACATATTCAGGTGCAACTCCTGTTGTTTGGACCCACTCGGTAGGTAATGGACCCGCTTATGTCGCTTATACGGAGTACTCATGCATGCATATGTGGACCATGTGGATCCGGCAAATAGTATTCGAAGTAATACCCCTGAGTTGACCGACTTTCGATATGAAATTCATAAGAATTCGATAATAATTTAAATGCGATTTCGGGGCCCCTTTGTCTTACATAAACTGAATCATAACCGTTTTCATATTTTTCTCTTTATGTTATTTAAACACGATCATTATTATGATTATAATCATAGTTTATTATTATTAAAAAAAACTCGATTATTGATTATTTCGCTTCACAAGTTATTCTCATAATAAATTATAAATTCGATCAATTTATTTATCAAATAATTATTAAATGAGATATCGCTATCGTCTCAATAAAACGAAATATAATATTCGTCGATCGAAAAACGACGTTATTAAGCTTTTACATTATTGAATAAAATTCGAATTTATTAAACGAGAAACCCGTAACATTTATCAAAAAAAAATCGATTTAATCGATTTGAATAAATCGTTATTAAAGTATTTATATATTAAGTTATTTATCTTAAAAACTCATAATTATAATAAATGAATTTAAATTTATTAAATGTTTTTTTGCAAAATGTGACATATAAAGCATTATAAAAGAAATTAAAAGAAATTCGAACGATGATAAAAAAAACATAATTGGATGTTTATAAATTATTAAATAATTATAATATTAATAATTAATGTGAAAAAAACGTAATAAAGATATATAAATAATATAAATTTGTTTAAAAACGTATAAAACGAGTTGAAACGATTACATAAAATAAATAATAATAAACGTTTATGATTTATGTTATAACGATTTTTCGATTGTCCTTCAAATATAGTACCTACCATAAGGCAGCCCAAGGAAACCTCACTCCTCTTTCGGGACCCCTTTTTTCTCATACCCATTTTTGGAGGGTGCAATCATGCGGGAAAATGACTCAGCCGCACCCACGGTGCAGGCCTGCAGCAAAAGATTCCAAGTAAAATTACCGTATGCAATTGCGCCTTGAGCTAAATTTCTCATTCGTCTCCTTTGCATGGGCCAGAGACAATTTACAGAACAAGGTTCCAACGTCAGATCCGCAAGGGATGTTCCGGATGAACTTTCATTGTTTTGTTCGTAATTGTTTTATTTATTCCGTTTCATGGTTTTTTGAGCCGTTAATAAAGTACTACAGATGTTTAGCGACGGAGTTTGTTTGATTGATTTTCTTGTTTCGCTTCGAATTCCTTGGACAGATGGTGGCGAGGTGCAGATGTCTTGTTTCACGGTCCAACCCACACGGATCGTTCACCGCTTGTTGTCAGCAATTTAAAGGGGCAATGCACGTTTGGTCTGCTGCGTCATTGCCCCTCACATCCTCTGTTTCTAGTCTGAGGAAATCGTGAAGTGCTCAGATTTAGGCATGGCGCATGATCCTCTAATCTATCTATCTATCTATTCATTCGGTTCTTGAGGAGCTCGCTCTTTTGAACTGTCTCTACGTTTCTACTTTAATCACTCTTCCGGCGACGCTTCATTTTCTAAGCCTGATGACATCGCTTCTGATACCCAAAGTTCATCTTAGGCCCTATTTGTAAAATGTCTGCCGCCAGCCTTCAAATTCCTGAAATGCCTAATGCGTCAACGGTGACCCCGAGGACTATTATCGCTGTTGGTGCGGTGCTACCAGCTCTCGCAGCCGTTGCTGTAGCCCTCCGCCTCTATGTTAGGATTGTGAAAAAAATACCGTTGGGGTGTGATGACTATCTGATCCTCTTTGCACTGGTACTTCATGATCGACACTTTGTTCCAATTTAGTGCTGATGGCTGGCATTATAACAGATACTTACCCTCGCCTTGGGCATCATGATGATAATCGGTGAGTTAGAAGTGTTGTCGTTGGGAGTATTCATCGCTCACTTCATTTCTCTGAAAGGATCAGCATTGCATATTCTAGCTCAGCCAACACCTCTAGGAACAGGCCCGGAGGATTTCACGTTTGTCCTCAACCATGCAATCATCACCACGGAGAAGGTGCGTACTTCTCCGGTCATACCTTTTATTCCAAAGTGAAGACTTAACCTCTTGCTAGATGAAGTGGACCTTCGATCTTCTAGCGGTCTTCATTCTGGGTGGGATGAAGCTATCGGTGATCTTCTTTTACAGGCGTCTGTTTCGAGGCAAAGTGTTCGATCTTTACTCAAAAGGCATGGTCGCTGTTGTGGGAGCCTGGATAACAGCTTTCTTCTTTACCACGCTTTTAGAGTGTGGGACTAAATTCGGATACCTGTGGTCAACCCTTTCGAATCACTTAAGCCATTGCATCGACAGCATGACGTATCAGACCGCGTACGCAACCTCGGATATCATCACAGACATTCTGATTCTGGCAACGCCAATTCCTATAGTACGTATCTGGCAAACCCAGATCGTGGTCGACGCCCCTGACTGCCTTAGATCTGGCGACTGCAGATGTCTTGTTACCAGAAACTTGCCGTGAGCGCCGTCCTTCTGTTAGGCTTCATGTGAGTCTCACCGTTCCTCAACTGAACGCTATAGAAGTGCAGTAATGCTAAGACATAGCTTACCAGATCCGTTGCGGCAGGACTGGCCCGGATTATAATTCAAGTCTGCCAACTCGATGGTAAGCCCCACATCTGGATACTGCTTGCTGGCTAGTAATCTTAACAACGCTTTATAGACGCTGTTTCGATTTCGCAACGTATCTGTAAGATCGCCAACCCAGACTGTCGTCCATTACTCACCGTTTCTCTTAGTAGTCATCAGTACCTCCATGTATTGGAGTATGATGCAGATGGGCCTATCAATAGTAGCCGCATGCCTCCCGACATTACGGCCATTATTCAGCGACGCGTCTCTCCAGGGCTGGTACAAACGTCTCAGAAGCCACATCACACTACCATCTAAGATATCCTTGGCGATGAGACCCAAACGGCCGTCAGATTTCGACACCATAGATTCACACGATCTTACCAAGGGATCTGGAGAGGTTTCAAAGTCGCTCCAGTCTGAGATTCTGCCGGCGAAAACCATGCGAGTTACTACCCATGTCTATCCTCTGCACGACATGGAAACGCAGGCTGGCACGCGCGATTGGAAGAGTACGTTTCGTGATGAGATTGAGCAGACCTCGTTGCAGGCTTAGCGGACGATGGGACACGTGAAGTATCTTATTTAGTGTGTGAGAATATTGGCGGCGTTTGGCGTAGTTCATCACTTTTTACTTGGATTGATACCAGACCAATGATCGTTGGGATGCTCACACCGCCGCTGTATATCTAAGCATTGTATGCATTCAGCGTATCATAGTTCATGCACCTGATTGTGTCCGAGCAGGGGACAATTGAGCATCTTTGAAGCCTGGGCGAGTGGCCTGCAGTCTCCTTCACTCCCAACTAGAGCTTCTCTATGCGCTTGTAGATCCGAGAGGGCATGATCAGTACTTGAAAGACTTATTGACCAACTTTCTAGAGTCCTGCCATACAGGCCCATATTCTGAATACGGCGACCTCCGTCCAGGTTCAGTCATTAAGGATTCTCAGAGTGCAGAGCGACACATCGCCTCGAGAGCTAGTGCAGATACCGAATTTTCAGCATCGCCGTCAATCATATCGGCATAGGGATTGTCGAGATTAAGGGTTCCCAGTCTCCTTCAGGCCACTCTGTCAGCAATCCATCTCATTCAGTATGGTCTATAAGGCCCGCTCTAGGGGAGTCTGGGGACGATAATTCTAATCAATCCATTCTACGGAGGTGGGCACCAAAGTCCTGCACAGCGCTGGTATCTGCCCTGATCCTTTCTTCGGAAGGTGGCCCTGTAGTTGAAGACCATGGAAGTATTTTTTGGGAGCGCATAGAGTGAACGCAGGGGTGTCTTTTGGGTCCGATAGGGGGGCTTGAGTCTACGCTGCGGTTCGATTAGGGACAGTTCCGACATCATTTCTGAGCGTATTGTCCAGGCGATCCAGGGCGAATTACTAATTCATACCCCAGACCATGCATTTATTACGGATTCATGCCCCAAACTACTGAATCATACCCCGTTACCAAAAAAAAAGGGGTATGATTCGATATTTTGCCATTGTAGTGTAAAGTGTAAAGCATGCAAGGCAGTGTAAATTATACCAGATATGAATGTGATAGCCATGGTGGTTATTGTGGAAATATGATGTAGGACACTTAGTTGTATTACTTTAAGACTGCTACGGAGGAAAGTGCGACCTATACTACGGGCGCAAAGCGCCCGTCACGTGACCTATCACGTGACCTGAATTTCGACATTCCTCTTCGCACGCATACTCCTAAAAAAATCGAACGTCGGATAAATAAAGTGAATCGAACGCAGGGTAATTACAATGAGCTTAACGTCGAATAATTAATGTGAAATCATTTTTATGCATCTCTTCTACCCTTTATGCGTCTCATAAAAATTCGAATTTCAAATACGAGATTCGAAACTCGCGATGTTTAAAATCGAATAAAAATAATGAAAATCCGAAAAAGGAAATAATTACTTTTTTATGAATTATTATTTATTTTCATAAATCATTTTTATTCTTTATACATTATTCTCTTTTTTATAAATATTCGAATTTCAAAAAAACGAGATTCGAAACTTACGATGTTTAAAGCCGAGTAAAAAAAATGAAAATCGAAAATCTGAAAACGATTATATTCTTTTGAACATATCCGCCACGATAACATATATAAAAAATTTCACTTTTTAACGAAAAATCGTTTTTTGATAAATTTATTTACAGATTACTTAATGCATATCAAAAATCGAGCGATATATAATCGATAAATGTATATAAAAATGAATTTTTCGATTAAACGAAATATTTCGAATCGTATATATATATATATATATGAGATCGACTATAAGACTCGTAAAAATCGTTTTAAAATATTAATATTTAATAATAATGATTGATAATATGTATATAAAAGATGTATAATAACGATGTTTTCGATAATAATAACGACAATAACGTTTAAAAACATAAATATAAAATTTTTAAAAGCATAAATATAATAATTTTAAAAAATATAAATATAATAATCTTGATAAGAATATTCAAGACGATCAACGAAAAAACGACGATAGCGATCTTTTAAGTAACGTCGTAAATCTCAAATTTGAATCGAACATAAATATAAATCTTTCGAAAAAAGGCTCGCAAAGTTTATAATTATAATTTTAATAACGATAAATTAATTTTTGATATAATAATAATATAGCGAAATTTTGACACGTTAAAACTAATATTAAGATTTTACGAATGATTTCGATTTCGATCGATCATTCGATCGATTATTCAAAGTGTGAAAATCAATAAAATCGTTTTTTTAAAATTAAGGGCGTTGAATAATGATAACGAGGCGATTCAAGCGTCTTTTTTAAAATAAAGATTTAAATAATTATAAACGAATAATGTGAGATTGTTTTCATTTTAAAAGCATTGCGGAAAATAATAAATTTATGAAAATATAATATTTTAATAAAATTATTAATTATTTATTTGTTAATAAAAATATATTAAATATTTATAATATTATTATTGATTTTTTCGCGTATAAAATGATAAACGATGTTAATATATTTAATGCGAATATAAAATTAAACGTTTTTTATAAAAGCAATTACGTTTTAATTATTTTCAAAAATCACGATAATTTTGAAATTCGAATTATTAAGCCGCAAAAATTGATTAAAAAGATTTTTTAATCAAATAATTTTTTTAATAATTTGCGTTTAATCGATATATTTTATTTTATAAATAAATAATATTATAATAATTTAACGCTTGCTTAATTAATTAATAACGTTATTATTTAAATTAAATAAATAATCGAAAATGAATCTTCGAGTTGAGTTTTCAGCTCAATTAAAATTAATGTAATTAATTAAATTTTACAAAAAGCTCTTATATATGAGCTCGTAATGTATTGTGTTTTTAAAATATCAAAAGATTCGAATAATCGCATTTTAATTCGTTAAAATAAAATTAATTGAGTATCGATTAATCAAAAAAATAATATAAACGATATCGAAACGAATTTTCAATATAACGTATATGAAAAAACTTATAACGAATTGATATTTTTTATAAAGCTTTTTAAGAATTATATAATTTTCTTCGACGAGCGTTAATCTACGATTAATTTCGAATAATATATTAATAAATGTAAGATTTCAACATTTGAAATAATTAAAAAAATGTATAATATACATTTTTTATCTCAAGCGAATAATGTTATTACGACGATTTCTTTTAACGATTATGTTTAAATAAAAAGCGCATAATCTCAAATTTAATATGTGAAACTTAACGTTTAAGACATTTTTAATTCATTTAATAACGACTTTATTACGATTTATGATCAAAACATCATCGACGTAAAACGTTATAATTTTTTTTTTGAGATTTATAAACACATTATTATTCGATTTAATGAAATTGAAATCGAGTTTTTTTATATAAATCGAAAAATGTTAATATCAAATTTTAAAAGATTGCTTTAAATTATAAAAGACCTTATTTAATTTATAAATCTTAATATTATTTTTATTAAAATCTTTAAATTGTTAAATATAAATGTTTTTTTAAATATTATTATAAAGAAAACCGATTTTGACGTTCATTTATTTTACGTTTTAATTTATAATCGTCGCAAACGCAAAAATCGTCTTATAATTTATAAACTTTATTATCGACGCGAAAGTGTTATAATAATCACGATTTTTTTATTATTCGAATTCTCGAACAATTCAACGTGTTTTATAATAAATAATTTTTTTTAAAGCCTCGCTTTATAATGTAAATTTAACGATTTCGAAAAATACGAGTTTTTAAAAACGCTTGAATAAAATATTAAATATTATTATTTATAAAAAAGTTATATTCATTTCATATGTTAATTTTTTAATTTATACGAGATAAATTATTGAAGATCGTTTATTCGTAAATTATAAATTCGAACATATTAAATTTATTAATATAATTCGCAAAAAAAATAAAGATAACGAAAACTCTCGTTAAAAAGTTGAATAATAAATTATGAAAATTCGAAATAATGAGATTTTTATGATCATTAAATAATTTTTAAATAATTTTATATTCGAAATGTTCTCGTATAACTCTTATTTTAATAAATTTTAAAAATATCGATAAAGAAAAAACGATAATAAATTTAATGATTGATACAATAAATTTGATAAATGTTATAAATATACTCATTATAATAACGACAAAATAACATTTTTGAAAGCGATTAACGATTAACGATGAAATATTCGTTGACGATAATCGATATAACGATTTAATTGAAATTATAAATTTTGTCAAGGAATAAGACCTGGATCATATATTCATAGTGTGTGTGTAATGTGTATCGAAGAATCTATGTGTCTGCTGCGCAGATATGTGCGATGTCAAGTCACGCTAATAAAAGCCTTGGCGTATCATGACAACATGTTCACAAAAAACGAAAAAATGCCATGTCCTTATGGCTGATTCTTTGAACAAATACATTGAACATGCATCGTTCATATATGCATACACCTATCTTTGACCTGCAATCTTCATATCCTTCGCATAATGAATGTATTTAAATGAAAAGACGAAAGCGAGAAAAAGGGCGAGTAGGGAGGCGAACAAAGAGGTAAGATGTAAAGCGCTGCTCAGATGAAAAGCTTCCTTACAAATTTGCGTGACGATCGAGTGTGAGATCGTAGAGAGTAGGCCCGTCTTGACAGGGTCATTGATATCAGCAATGACCTTTTTCGTGACGTTCTTTGTAAAATCCTTCATGATGTTCTTCGAGGAATTCTCCGCAATGATCTGTTGCAATGGTTAACGCTTTTGTTTCTACTCCGACGGTTGTGCGGGCTGTGCGAAGTTTGACATCATGTTTGATTTTTTTTACTGTGATGATAATGGGTCAAAGCGTTGTTCGAATGTCTCATCAAGCACGTGTTGAATGAGCTTTTTAATAGAATTGACTTGCTTTACTGAGAAGTCGGAAAATGAAATTTGATTGAAAGTCATGATATGAATGTCAAATGGTTTATTGAAAGGATTGACGATGATGTCTGCGTAGCGAAAGCGCGGGGGCTGATTGTCGATATGTAATAATCACGAGTTGGACGACGACATAGACGACTCGGAAGAGGACCTGGATTAGGTGTGATTATCAATTGTCAAGGAATAAGATCTGAATCATATATTCATAATGTGTGTGTAATGTGTATCGAAGAATTTATGTGTCTGCTGCGCAGATATGTGCGATGTTAAATCACGCTAATGAAAGCCTTGGCGTACCGTGACAAATTTAGCGTTTAATAATATAATAATACGTTGTTTATTCAATGATTTTTTTATAACGAATGTTGATATAAAAAAACGTTAACGTTTATTTAAAGATTTATAAGTCTTAATTTTCTCTTTAAAATTTATGAAATATAAACGTTTTTCGACGAAATGTATATCGTTAACGCGAATAATTTCTTTTTGATTAAATTATAAAGGCGAAAAATGAATTCGTTTCTATAATTTAAAAAGATATATTTCTCGTTTTTATTTATAAACTTTTTTTAAATTCGCTTTAAAACGTAAACGATGAAATTAATAATTCGTAAATGAAAAAGAATAAATTTGCGATAATAAAAGACTTCGAAAAATGTAAAAATGAAGTTGATGTTAAAAAAACGCACTTCAAATAATTAATTATAATTATTATTTTAAATTAAAAGAATTTATTAAGGTTGAAATTTAATAAAATTAAATATATTTTATTTATCAAAATTTGATTAAATCGCTCGACGACTTTATTCATTTCGAAATTATTTATAATAATAAGTTTTTACTTAATGCTCGTTTAAATGAGATATTTAAAAAAGATTTTATTAATATATTTATTTTCATTATCGAGACGAATGCGATAAATTCGACAATCACGAAATTTTAAATAAATTTTAAAATGTAAAAATATAATGAAGATCTCATTTTTGTGACGAATATAATAAATTTTAAAATAATAAATGAAATTAGTTTTGAACGTCACAAAGTAATTATAATCGTTGAAATTAATAAAAATCAAAAACTTAATAAAATCATTATAAATAAATTCGTTTAATAATATATCGAACGCTATAAGCGAATTATGAAAAATAATTTTTTAATAATTTATTATATAATATTCGCAAATGTGTTTTTTGATAATATCTTTAAAAAAATTTACATTTATAATAATATTAAAAAATTTATTAGAAATTTATTAATTTAAATAATTTATGCGAATATATTATAATTAGTAAATCGAATTCGAAAAAACGTTATAAGCGATCAAAGCATTGTTACCTTTTTATAAATTCAAAAAAAAACAAATCGCGATTTCGCGTATCGATTAATGTTATATTATTTTAAATTAAAATATAATCTTTTTTATAAAAGACGATTTTAATATTAACATTTAAAAACTTTTTAATCGATAAAAAATTAACGCTTATATCGAGCACGTGCAAAATATTAAAAATTATTAAAATAACGCGTTTATCATTAACATTGCAATTAAAATTAATAATATCGCAAATAAAAGATTAAATTTTAACATTTTTAATGTCTTTAATAAATCGAAATTAAATTTTAATATAAATAATAAATATTAAACGATCGATAAAGAAATAACGAATATAATCAAAATTTATCACAATTCGAATATCGAAATTCATAAATTTAACGAATAACAAACTTTTATTCAAATCAAAATTCGTTATTAAATTAATAAAGTTTTCGTTTTCGTTTTCGTTTTGATTTACTTAATTAATTACATTTAAAATGTTAAAATCATTCGAAATAAAATTCGAATAATTTTAATCGTTTAATTCGTTTAAAAATGTTATATAAATATGAAAATAATCGATCTTTTTTGAAATATACGTTATATTAATGTTGAAATTGTTACGAGCGTATTTTATTTAGCTTTATCGAATTTATCAAGTTTATTTATTTTAGCGTGATTCAGAGATCTATATATAAATCTCTCTTTTTTATATATAATTTCTTAAACTTATTATTCTCGTTATATACATTTATATAATCTTAAATTTTATGCTAATTTTAACATTATAATAAGTCTTTTTCGTACTCTCGACGAAGAAAATATACGAGTTTTTTATTTACTCGAAACAAGCGATCGAGCTTAATAAAAAACACGTTGAATCTTTCTATTATATAAACATTTCACATTCAAAAAATATTTACATCGTAACCTACATCGTTCGAAAGAACACATATCACATTATTTAGATTTTCAACGACGATTTAAATCATTTAGAAACAAGTCTTTTACATCAAATATAAAAAACTCTTCTTCGCTCGCATCATATTCACTCAACTTCATCATTATTTCTTTAATATTCGACGAAACTTGATATTATCGAAAAAATATTATTCAAAATACACATATTTTTTACGATAACTCGATTGATTTAAAAACGAGTCTGCTATCACCTCCGCAAAAAAATCTATTATTAACATTATATTCGTTACGCATATTATAAAAACATTTATCTTCGTTACAAAGAGCAAAACGTCTCACGAATCTAATTTAATAACACTCATTTTTATTGAGAATATTAACACTTTACTCAAAAACATCGAAATTTTTATATAACACATCATGAATTCTTTTTAACAATTTATATCAACATTAAAATACGTTTTTTCACAACGTCGTTTTATATATTATAAACAATTTTATTTAATATATAAAGACTTACACACTCGTTAATCGTCTCTCAACTTATTATAATTACGCATATCACATATACAACGCTCTCTTTTTGTTAAAAATCTTTATTAACAATTTCAACAATAGAAAAATTAATCGAAAAATCAACTTTCAAATTAGAAGTTATAAGATCAAAAATCATTTAATAAATTTATATCTTCTTTTTCGTTTTCGTTACGAAATCTTAAAACGTTAAAAACGCATCGGGTTTTTAAAATACACGAATAGTCGCTTAAATCGATATTCAATTTTAAATTATTAGATTCACTTATTTTTAATAATATCGATAAATTCAAATTTGAGAATTAAAAGCTACGAATTTAAAACAAATTTCGTTTTAATAAAAATCATTATTTTATTGACGCATTTCAAATAAATTATATCATATCACGATTTGATAAAAAGATAAACGAACACACAATATTTAAACGTCGAGATTTTATTACAAACTTTTACATTACTATTAAAAACGATTTGAATTAATTTAACGATTTTTACGAAACATTATCACACATCGAATATGAAATAAATTAACATATTTGCAAAAATCTCAAACAAAAAGTCGAACAGTCATTTTCGAAATTTTATACAAAGTTTATAAAATATGCCGCTGATAATTAATTACAAAAACGTTAATTAATAAAATGTTTAAAAGGTAATATTATTAAACGATTACGAGAAACATATATAATAATGAACATCGAACGAAATTGAACATTTTCACAGCATAAAAAATATTTAATACGATTTAATTTTTATCAACGATTTAATATAAAAGAAAAGATTATAAAGAAAGCAAATGCATTCGCTAAATAATACGTTAAAATAAAATTTAAAATTGTTTATAAAAATCGTGACAAATACGTTATTATTTTACGATTTGATTTAAAAAAATATCGACGTTAAAAGAATTAGCTTCGCAGTTAAAAGCAAAATTATATATTAATCAAACTTATTAACACTTAACCCCGCTGAAAATAATTAAAATAAAACTTAATATCGTTAAAATAGCATATAATTTAACTTCGAAAACTCAAATTCGTAATTTTTAGTAATTATTATATATTAATATTAATAATAAAAGAGATACGATATAACGCATTCTCAATATTTTATGCGATTAATTAAATCAATATACGATTCGACAAAATCTCGAACATGTTATTTTTAAACGATTTAAATTAATTTCTTATTTAAATAATACGTTTCAAATTCGTTTTTTCGTTATTATAAAAATCGATTACTTAAAAACTTATTAATTAATAATAACGTTATATAAAATTTATCAAATATAACATCTTTATTAATATATGCATAAATAATATTCGAAAACATATCATATCGTCAAAGAATTTTATTATCATCGTCGATAATCTCGTTTAATATCATATATATAACATCTGTGAAAAAGATTATTTAAATTATCATCAAAATATATACGATGTTCAAATAAGATTTAACGTTTACGATTTAAAAACGTTCGAATTAATTAAATTGCATCATTTGACGATGTTTTCTCTACTCGAAAATCAGACTTTATATATTCATTTTATAATTAAATGCTCACATAATCACAACTTCTTCATTTTTTCATCGAATGTTTTTAAAATTGAAATTATATAACGTTATGATAGCGTACTCGCGATGAGCGACTCATTAAATCTTTAAAATAAATTATCATTATCGTCGTCGCCGTCGAAATTTATATCATTTCAAAAATATTCTTTTTCGCTTCGCAATATAACTTCGTTATAACTTCACTTTATAATGAAACAACATATCATTTCATAAAATCACATTTATTCGAAAAATCGATACACGAAATATTTATATTCTTTACGACAAGTTAAACGATTAAGAAACGATATCGTTATCGCCTTTATAAGAAAATACATTTTCAACATCAATAAATTTTCAACATCATATCAAAAAACATCAAGTCTTCACACTTGCAAATCAAAAAAACACATTTAATAATAATTTATCGTCTTTTTAAATCAAATTTTTATCTTTATTTTAATATAGCACGTCAAAAAAAAAGTGCTATCGCTATATTTTATATTTATCATATTTTTATTCGAAATCTTATATTTATTTATAAAGAGTAATTATTATTTTTTTTTCAAACTCGTTTTTATAATATTAAATTTTCAAAGATTTTTTTGCTTCATCGATTTCTTTACTAAATTATCGATTTATTATATTAATTATAACATTTTATAAAAAACGATTTATTATCTTTATCGCATAATTATATATCTTATTTACATTATAACTCAAAGACCTCATTGTAATTAAATTCAAATATATTTTAATTAAAAGCGATTTAAACATTGTTCGATGCATTGAATGCTTATTAAAATTTAATAAATAAAAATCATTCAAGTGTCTCAGCAATTAGCCCCTAAATCAACTTCGAATATCGATTTTTATAATTTATTCTTATAATATAACTTTTTAAAACTTCGTTTATATCATAATGTGAACATATTTATAAATCAAATTCAACAATGTGATTAATATCGCGAAATAGATATTTTATAATTATTTTTAAAATGTTTATAAAATGTAACACATATATAATATTAAAATAATCAAAAGATTTTAAAAAATGTAAATTTTATTAAATGCATAAAGACATTAATACTCAAACTCAAAAAAAAATCGTTTATTTAAATGTTTTTCAAATTAATTATATAAACTTCGCAACAATTTTAATAAAATTCTTTCATAATCATTATAAAAAAGTATTTAATTTTAAAAACAAACTTTATGATCATATTCGAAATCGCGAATATCAAAAGTTAACATTTACCTTCGCTATCAAAAGCATTGCGATTTATAAATTTAATTTAACGCAATTTTTTATTTTTGAAAGAAATATTATAAACGATGCGAACATTATTTTTAAAATTACGTATATTATAATAACATTTACCTTCGCTGCAAAAAAGTTTATAATAAAAAAAAATGAATCATTTTCACATCAAATAAAATTCTTAATTCTTTAATTAATTAAAATATAATATTCGATTATCAAAAATATCGTTTCGAATATTTAAATTTAATTATCAAAATCTCATTTTTCGTCATTATGAAATCAGATGCTGAAACATTTATTATATAATTATTTAATTATATAAAATCTATTAAATATAACATTCTCATAAATATATATATAAACGATATTCGAAAGTATATCATATCGTCGATTAATTTCATTATCGTCGTTGATAATCTCGTTTAATTTCGTATAAATAACATTTTATAAAGAAAAGCATCCGAACGTTATATCGAAAATATAATATTTAAATAAAGTTTAACGTCTGCGATTCGAAACCAGCCGAATCAATGAAATTGTATTATTTTATAATTTGTTTCGTAATTATAATATCGAATTCAATGAATTATTAAAATATCAAATTACGTTTATAATTATTATTTATTTATTTTTATATTAATTTTCTTCATTTTTAAAATTTTATAACGTTATTATATCAAGCTCGCGACGAGATTATTAGAAAATGTTTCGATTACAATATTGATATCGCCGTCGTCGTTGAAGAAAGTTATTGTTAAAACATCAAAAAGGCTTTATTTTTATTAATTTTTCAACAATTATGTATGCATAGCGAGCGTTTTTTGCAATATTAAAACGATAATAACATTATTAATAATAAGAGAGGCTTATATCGACTTATAACGATGAGGGTTATCGCTATTCGAAGAGGGAAATAGTGTTATGAGCGTACTCTATTCAGCTCTATCGAGTTTATCAAACTTATTTACCCTAACGTGATTTAAAGATCTATATATAAATCTTTCTTTCTTATATATAATTTTCTAAACTTATTATTCTCGTTATATACACTCATATAATCTTAAATTCTATACTGATTTTAACAGAAATAATTATTTTTCTTTAAAACGAAAACGTTAAATAACGCTTCTTCGATGCGTTTGCGTTTAATATTTAAAACATTAATGCGCGAATAAATAACATCGATTTGCGTCTTTTTTTTCTATTCATTTATAAACTTTTTAAACTTTAAATAAAAGAATTTAATTTAATATTTAATAAAAAAATATTTAGATTTGCGATTAGCGATTTTATAAAAAATATAAGTTTCGCGATTAATGAAATTAAAGTCGTTGAAATCGCTTTTAACGAATTATTTATTTTTGTTATTGCGATGAGCGAGTATAATAATATCATCCTTTTTAATTATAAATATACGACGTTTTTCGTTTATTACGTTATAAATAATTAAATCGAATTTGATTATCTTCGAATTATAAAGTATATAAATTTAAATGTAAATTATTATAAAAATATTATCAGCTTCGTCGAATCTTATAAAAAACAATTAAATAAAACAAAACTTCGATAATAATAATGAGTCGTTTAAATTAACAATTTCGACGTTGATTTTGCGAAAGTCTTTTTTATATTAACGAACGTTTTTTTTCGAATTGATATTAATATTATGCAATTAACGTATAAGCTCGATATAAAATTTAAAATTTATAAATTTATAATAAACATTAATGACGTTTAACATAATTTGAGAATTTTCGTTATATTTTTTAATGAATTAATAATTAACGTAATTAAAACGTTAACGAATAATTACGCAAGCTTTAAATTTGATAATATCAATAAAAAATTGAAAATTATTCAATATTAATTAATCGTTAATATCTTCGCTTTATTTAATATATTCGATAATGAATTTTAAAATAATAATAAAAATAAAAAAAATAAAATCATTATTTATAAAAATATTTTCAACGATATCTTAAACGTTAAATTCAATCATCGATATCGAAAAAGATAAATAAAAAATTATAAAAAATTGATAATAATAACGAGAATAACGAAAACGAGGATTTTTTTATCACGATTAAAAATGAATCGAGAATATTAATCTGAAAATTGCCGCTTTAAAAAATTATCGAAATAAATAAATTTAATAATGATTCAAAAAATGATTCGAACGTTTTAAAGAGAGTTAATAAATAAAATCGTTTTTATCTTTAACGCGTAAATTAAAGATTTCGATATTATTTAAAACGTTAAATGATTTCTCGTTAACTTTAAAATCGTTATCGCACGACGATAATATAAAAAAGATAAAATAAATGCTTTATCAATCTTCGTCAGAGTCGTTTAAATTTTTATCGATATTAATCAATTATTATCGTTGTATTTCAAGATTTTATAACAATAACGAAAAATGTTTATGCGAAAATTAATAATTAATTTAAACGATGATATTACTATAAAATGAAATTAATAATATAAAAGATTTGATTTTGAATTTAATAATAAAAGTTAAATTCGATTAAGATTATATTAAGTGCAATTGCAAATGTGCAAATTTTTTTGAAAAACTCGCACTTTTTTTATATTGTTTAATTAAAAACTCAAATTTAAAATATTCGTTTTAATGATTATTATCGTAAGATTGAAATTGATTAAATTTTATAATCACGATAATAAAATGCTATTAATAACGAATAAAAAATTCGATGACAAAATTTTAATCTTTTTTTTAAAGGGTTTTTGAAATCAAAACGTCAATTGTGACATATAAAGTTTATTGTTTTTAATTTTAAATGAACTTTTAAACGCTTAAATAACAATAAAATTAATTTTAAGTTGTTTTAAACGATAATGAAATTAATAATAATATTAATATTCAATTATTCAATTTATTTTATTAATTCGATACATTATTAAAAATATAAATTATTAATTTAATAAAATGTTGTAAAAACAAAAACGTATTCTTTTTATTTAATGTGTTTCACGTAAAAAAATTAACAATATTATAAAATTTTTATCATAATTCGATCGCACGATCGCATGCGAACTCGATTAAAAACGAATAATTTCGATTTATCAAAAACTGAAAAACTTTTAACCCTCGAATTTTGAATCATGATCGTTTAAATTCAAAAATTATTTTATAAATAAAAATTGCTCATTTTAAGAAGGTTAATTAAATAAAGATTTTTATAATTAATTAATTCATTGCGATAAATATAAAATATCTAAAAACAATTATAATCATAATAATAAATAAATAAATTATGTTTATAACAATCGTCGAGTAAGTTCGAGTTTATAATTTATAAAAATATAATGTAAAACACTTAGTTATATTATTTTAAAAGTGCTATAAAGAAAAGTGCGACTTATATTATAAGCGCAAAGCGTTCGTTACGTGATTTATCATATGATTTAAATTTCGATAATTATAATCATAAGTATAATCTCATAAATATGATAGTCATAATTAAATATAAATGTAATAGTTATAAGTGTGATAGTCGTGGGTATTATCGCATAATAATGAAAGTTATAAACGTGATAATCGTTCTCAGAGATCAAATTAAAATCGTGATTTATATGTAATAATAATGCGCGAGAAGATATTCAGGCTCTGTGACCTAATGATCAAAAATATCATATACTAAAAAAAAAACCGCCAATTTTACATCACACGTACATTCATATTCATAAATATATACATTAAAGAGACCGTAAAAGAACGACTTTATCATTAAAACATAATAACGTTTTAAATTAACCTTACGTGGCGTGTTTTTATGTAACGTGCATCGCTGCGATAACGACGCAAATAAATTAACAAAAAACGAGCATGCAGATAGGGACCTATGATAATGATCAGTGCAAATATAAAGATCTTTCGATCGCTGCAAAAAGGGAGTCATGACAATGATCGCTACAAACATGAAGAGCTCTCTGTCACTGCAGGCAAAGAGTCATGACAATAATCACTGCAGATAAGTAGTTATGGCAATGATCACTACAGAGATGGCGATTGCTTTGTCACTACGTACACCAAAATGGCAAACTACCGAATTATACCCCTTTTTTTAATAATAGGGTATGATTCAGTAGTTTGGGGTATGAATTTGTGAGAAACGCATGATCTGGGGTATTAAGTAGTCTTTCGTCCAGGCGACCCACCCGGCGGGGCGTTATCCGAAATCTGAGCCCTTTTCTTGGCAAGTGTAGACTCTGGGTGCCCACTTCCGTACACATGCTGTACCTGATTACGGACAGAAATCCGCGGCTCTGGCATCAGCCAACTCAGACTTGGCACTTCTTTGTCCAACAGCCACAGAGTGAAGCGTACAGAGAAAAGATCTCTTTGCATCTGGTTACAAGTTGAATAAACCAGCAGACTGGACATTTTTCTGTTGATCTAATCAAAAACTCAATAACACGTTCGACTTTCGTGACCTATCGTCCACAGTTCTTGCGGTCGTCCTCTGTTAAACCCGTTTTTGTTCCTCAATCCTCCAGTCCCACCAGTCTACTAACTCCATCTTTCCATTCATGCCACTCTTTACTCCAGGGTTCGAGTTCTTCAAGCGCAGCGTCCAGAACGTCGCATTCTCCTTTGTAAAGTCTTTCCCGACCAGTCATGGAAAGTTTTGCCCGGGAAGAAGCGCGCCACACTTGCTTGCTCAGCACCCCAAACATGCCCGCTGCTAGTCCGAATTTCTCAGCCTCGCTGAGACGACGAAAGG
Source organism: Alectoria sarmentosa (assembly GCA_009733775.1). NCBI lineage: Eukaryota > Fungi > Ascomycota > Lecanoromycetes > Lecanorales > Parmeliaceae > Alectoria > Alectoria sarmentosa. The sequence continues at coordinate 29,385 of WOGZ01000048.1, forward strand.
ACCCGTCCTCCATCCTGGGTCTCCACCGTCTTCCCCCAAGATCAGTCCAGCCGAATTCCACAGACGTAAGTCCTGTTGGTAGGCGCTGACAGACAGCCACCCAAAGGTTGCAGAGCTCTACGCGGTCCCGGCAGCAATTGGAACATCCGAACAGGTGAATTCTGAGAGACCTCAGCTGTCCTTGCTGAAGGGGCGAGAGCTGGTCAAGGAATCTCCGTATTGAAGCCGGACACGTAGATACAAAATTGTTGCTGGTAAGGAGGATATATTCGCATTCTAGTCTGATAGAAGGTGAAACGGATCGCAGGCCCAAGGGAGCTCTTTCCATCTTGGTGCCGGAGCGGCTGTAGGATCTCAATTCGAAGACCCCGCTGGTCTCGCACTCGTTTTCTTGCTCACACGTGAACAGATTTCCAGCGCAGGAGTACGTGCTGGCGATATGCAATCGCCTGCCCCGCCGGTTGTACTGTTCGTAGTAATCTGCGAGGACGAATTTGAATATCTGCTGACGGATTTCGTATGGTAGATACCGAAGGGAGCCGAGTCTGGTGTTCGCTTCTTCATCGTCTTTCCTGGCTTTCTCGAACCAGCTCCACCGGAATATCGTCCGCCATAATATCCTTGCCCTGAGTATACTAAAAGGGGATAATTTTCCAAGTTCAAAGGGGACCGTCATGGCAAAGTCGGGTGTGTCGGAGGTCTCTGGAAGCTTGAAAAGGCTATGTGTCATAAATAAGACGAGATTGGTACAGAAGGAAGAGAAGGCGCCTGGCGTCTCCGAATGCATGCTTGAGATCGTTGAAAGTTTTGGAGGTGTATGTCTCATACGGTAACTATCTCAAGGCCTATTCGAGACTGTTTCTCTAAGGGGGATAGGAGGGTGAGTAGTGAAAGGTTGCAGTGTCGTCGCTGCTCGAAGAAGATTATTCTGGTGAGAGAGAGGAAGGAGGAGCATCTGAGGACTTGTTCTAGAATCTAGCGGGTGCAGAAAAGCTCGATTTCTTGGCATGAGAAAAAGCGCACCCGCTATCAAATAGACTATGAATACTGCTCATTATAATGGCATTTTATCCGAAAAAAGTCTTTTCAGTTGTGCGATTCTGGCACCGTCAGATGTTAGAAATCCGATGATATAATTCGAAAAAGCCTCTAAACATTCATACCTCGTGCATCTTGATGACTATGATTCTCCTCTATGTCGGTCATTGTCGTCATTTGGTTTGATAATAGGAGCATTTTTTGTGATGCCAAGAAATCGAGCTTTTTTTGCACACGCTAAAAGGCTTAGCGAAATTTGAGTTATATATTTACAGTCAGAGAAAGGAAAGCGTTTTGCTGGACTCATTGTCCAATTACGGTGGAACGAAGATTGTATAGACAGGATTATATTGTCATGGCTGGGCAGGATTTGAGCCGAAAATGGTGAGTGGAAAAGCAGTGTTAATTTCGAAGATAGCAACATTTGTTAAACTTCTCATAAAGAATGACTGACACAGATTGCTGGTACGCGTGGGAGCAAACGTGAGTTTAAAACAAAGGTTGGCCTGTCTCAGCACCGGGGCCACCAGGTCTGAACAGGGGTACATCCGTGCTCCAGTGCTGAGAAAGGTCTCATTTCTGTACGGCTGTATGTAGACGGGCGTTGCGGATGAGACAAAGGATGCAAAGACTCAGAAAGTGATGAAGATGAAATGGGTGTCGCTCGCTGACAAAAGATGTCTCCTGCTATGGACACTTGTATCTTTCCATCCATGCGATATCCACTATGCGACCACTTAGTCAACAGTGCCGCCGTGGCGTTCAGTAATCTCCCGGGCTGTGTTACTTCTTTATCCTAGCATGAGTCTTATGAGTACAAGCGGTGTTGGTACGTAACTGCCATCCTCCGCAGACGGTAATGAGAACAAACCCAATGGTCGATCCTCAGATGCGCACGCCGTCAGGTCAAAGCCTTTCAGGACGTAGCGAAGACTAAAATACATAACTTGAAAAGGTGACTACTTGTACTTAGATTAAAGAAGAAGTGGAACAATGTAGCAGCAGTGTTTGCTTGAAGCCAAAAACGCTTGTATGGTACCGCAAGTACACATTCATAATCCTACCATGTAGCTTAATCTGAGCAGAACATCCCGATAATAGCTAAGAACTCTTCACATGGAATTCCAAGACAACGTAGCTTAATCTAGAGCCTTGCCAATACATCGTTAAGCAAGAGACGTATATGCGCCAGGAACAACAAAGAGCAAATTTCAAATCTCAATCGCCCACTTCCGTCAACAACCCCCGTGGACTTGAAGAAAGGAATGAATAAAAAATCCGCAAAGGCTATTGATATGAGTGGATCTCGTTCTGCAGGGAGGTAAAGGGCTTAGCGAAAGCCGATGAGGCTTCAAACTGACATTTGTGGTCGCATCTCTGGAACCTCCAAGAGGGACTCCGTGGGAGAAGCGTTGCGAGGCCGAAGATGGTTGTCTGTGGCGCTCATCTCTGGAAGATTGGATCCTGCGTCTTCTGACGGAACCCTCTGGCGACTGATTTCCGCCGCTTCGTCATGTTTCCCTTGTTTGGCAAGCGTGTCTGCGAGATTCTCCAAAAGCGTATTCCAATATTTGTCATTCCACCTCCCTGGCCGGTTGTTGTAAACTTCTCGGAAGAGCTCTTCGGCTTCGGCATATTTGAACTGCTTCGCCAAAATACGCCCAAGTGCATCGGCACATATAATTGTTTTAGAAGCACTGTCGCCGAAAGCGGTCTTGTGCAAAGCCAGGGCGTACCGGCGTAGTTCCTCAGCTTCCCTAGCTTTGCCCTGGCTATATAAGATGCTAGAGAGTATTTCCATAGTATTCGAAGTATCTGGGTGTTCTTCGCCAAGGACTCTCATGCGCAAGTCCAACGCACGCTGTGAAAAGTGTTGTGCTTCTTCGTATTTTCTCTGCTTATATAGCACGAATGCCAATCTATCCATGCTCGTTATCGCCCTGGGATCGTCCTCGCCAAGCATTCTGAGCCAGGTCTGAACTGTGATACGACAGAGCTTTTCTGCTTCATTATATTTGTGCTGCCTTACGAATGCTGCGGCTAGATTGTTCATGGATGCGAGCGTCACGACGTGCTCTGACCCTAGAAGTTCTTCTTTAGATGCATGTTCTGATCGGAGGATTTCTGTAGCTTCTTTGATTTTCCTTTCGTGGCCTGTTTCAAGTAGTATAATTGCCAATTTGCTCCGCTCGCTCATCGATCTATAATGATCTTTTCCTTGCACTCGTTCATAGATGTCAACAGCCCTCCGACTTAAAGCCTCGGCTTCATCAATATCAAGTCTGCGGTCATCTCCGCTGACATCCTTCAGTCTCGCTAGAAGTGATAGAGAATCTGCAACCCTGATATCATCTTCGCGAAGTAGATACTGTCGAATGTCCAACGCACGTTGGCATCTCTCCTTTGCAGCGTCATATCTTCCACGTCGATAGAAATACCAAGCAGTGGAGAGGAGAATAATAGCGTGTACCAGCTGGCTGTCTTCATTGGGAAAAACATAATCTAAAGCGACCTCAGAATGGGGTAACAGGATCTCCCAAGCCTTCCAGAACGGATATTCTGCAATCGGTAGGTTTTCCGCTACCAATTCTGCTGCACTTTGCTTCCAGCGGTCTATCTCTCCATGCCGCTCCAACCATGATCTGATCGCCATCTGAACTAGACGATGCATTTGGAAGCTTCGATTGTTGTCTTCCAGAGTAATTAGAGACAACTTTTCGAGTGGAGCCAGGCGTTTCTCAAAATATAGATCGTCCTTGTCTTCATCTCGGAATAAGTAGTGTGGGATACCTTGTCGATACAAGACGCTCATGAGAGACAAAGCCTCCGCCGCTGGGCGATTTTCCCTTCTGATTTGGTCAAACGAGATGTGCCAAGTGAGGAGGACTGAGCTTGGAGTAGTTGGATCCCTGCGCAAATCCCCCATATCATCAAGTAGTATGTCTCCATTCTTTCGCAGATTATTGGAGTATCTGGCAATCGTCATCCTCGTCGTGTTTGCACTTATGTAGGAGGCAGCCTGGGTGATGGCGAGTGGGAGATACTCCAATAGCTCAACAAGTTCGAATTTCTCTTCATCGCTGGAATGATCATCAGGTAGCTTTTTGCATAAGAGGGCGACGGCGTCCTTTTTACTCATGTCTGGCACGTCAATAAGACTTTTGACGCTATCGGTCAAGCGGAACGCCACATCCCTATTTCTGGATGTGATGAGCACTGAACCTCCACGCGATGTCTGCGGTAAGTACGTAATCAATGGCACGCTGGAACGTTGAGCTTCAGGAATTTGGGAGGTAGTTGTCGGTCGCTGATCAAAAAAGACATCCTTGTCATCGGCGTTGTCTAAGATCATCAGCCATGTGGTATCGCCATTCAGCCAATCGTAGACGAGATCAAGCGGATTTGTTGCTGGATTGTCCCATCCGGGCAACTCGCACTTCCTTGCGATGGCCTTGAATGCTTGTTCGAATCTTTCTTTGGTGCCTGCATGTACCCAGAATATGTTTGAGTCAGCGTGGCGTTCCTTGAACCTGTAGCAGTATTCGATGGCGATTTGTGATTTCCTGATACGTAAATAAGCCATCGGTCGATATTATTAGGCGTATTGAGATCATGACGTACCCAACACCGCCGATTCCAGTCAAGACAACCCGGCGTTCGATCTTGAATTTAGTGTCAACTGAAGCAATGATATCCTCACGTCCAAGGAAAAGAGGGTCTCTAGTGAACGGGACAATGAAGAGGGATTCTGGCTGTTTCCTCGCTAGAGCATTTCAATAGTCAGCATTGAAAGACACGGGACCAGGAACCTTGCGCACAGGAGATCTGGGACCTCTAATGTTATGACATTAGATTAATTTTACATACTCGACGCTGTAACTTCTTCTGTCTTTACGCATAGCGCCTGAATAGCCTTCCATACAGGCCTGTACCTCTGACTGTCTTTGTCGTTGAATTTGCAAATGGTCCTACGATCGGCAGCAGCCACTCCAACAGGAATTTCGTTCGGAAGGCCAAGGCGCGCAGAGTCTTTGTCTACAATCTAAACTACGTCAGCCTTCTATTGTCGCAAAGTAGTTGGAGTCTTGTGAGTCTTACCAGGTTTCCATAGAGCTTCTCCGTCTCATAAAATGTTCTGATCTTCAAAGGCGCAGCCCTTTCAATGAATGATTGAGATATATCAGCGAAGGCTTGAGAATTCCTTTTAAGTGCTTCTACAAATGATGTGTTGGTACCCGATCCCAGCTGAACAGTATTCAACAGCCTTGCAGCGAGTGTTGACCAATAAGCAAGATCGGATCCACGGTGAGGAACACCAAATAGCACCAGGGCATGCACGCTGTCGAGGACCGTTCCGTAAAGGTTAGAGCGCTCATGGGCTATTATCATAGCCTGTACGAATTTGCCTGCTTAGATTCTAAGAAGTTGTCATGGCTTGAGGATCATACCTTCTTGACAATAATGCCGCCTAGGCTATGGGCTATGAAGACCAACGGCCTACTTTTCTCTGATGGGGACCCTCTCTCCAAGCTCAGCGTATCGATCAAAATCGTGGCTTGGTCCTCAATATCAGTGACGCTTTTGGAAAAAGCTGTCGTAGAGTCGTAACCGTAGGACATGATTCGTGCTGTTATGCCTGCAAAAAGTGAATTTCTTCTTCTCCGGATGAATTCTCTGATAAGAAAGTGATCATGGATTTGTTTTGAGAATCACCTACAGAGCAAGTTTACACAAGCAGAGTGTGTTTATATATACATGTAAACATGAAGAACGAAGAGACGTACCAGCTTCTTTCAGCTGTGACGGCAGGAAGTCCCGCAACCAGAGCTGCTTGCTGTCATCGTCGGTCCAGGTACTTTTGAAGTGGCCACCCAATCCGTGAACGGCAACGATATCGATGTCCGCATTCGGCGCCTCATGGAGAGAGAAGAGACCATACCGCTCCTCCGGAGGCTAGGAGAAGTCAGACACCTAACAACGAACGGGACATGTGCTATTTCACCTTGTTCGAGGCGGAAATGGATGTATCGGCTTTATGCCGTTTCAATAGTTTCTTCATGACAGGCGCAATATATCCAATTATTTTGATCCACTGATACTCTATGCAAGCAGCCGGACGTGGAGGTGAATGAGGTCGCGAAAGAAATGCGTGGGGGCCGCAAATGAGGGGCAGTGCTCCGGTAGAAGTTTCCATATGCACGAGCGGCAACCTGCATAATGAAGCCTGATCCGCTTTCTCGGTAAGCTCCACAATCACTCCACAAGTCATGTTGCGTAGTTCTGATATAACTCGAGACACAAACGCAAAGTCGTAATATAGCCACATGGAACCTTCAAGACAAATCAGATTTCTTCTACTATTCCTCTGGAAAGACAGATATTGTAATCGAGCTATTCAAGAAGCTTGCTAGTTCTACTCCAAGTTCATCTTTCCCGAAGCCGCCGGCCTGTGCATAAACGTGAACTCGATCTTCGGCCTCCCCTTTCATTTCTCCGGCACCTGAATCTCTACATACTCAACGATTTGCACCCCCCCCTCTGCTCGTACAGAGGTATACCGAACACCGAAGCCTCAACGCACGTCTGTAAGTAGCTCAGGAACATTAGCATGATTTGCGCCCAACGGGTTCTATAAGTGGTCACCTCTGCTCCCATTCGTCTGCCATCTTCAGCCCCCACTCCACGAGCATTCTTCCAGCACCGCGGCATTGGTGCTTCGGATCAACAGTCAGGATGTCAAGCACTACATGGAAACATGAATGCCAGTCAGCTGAAAGAGCCCGCCCAATGGGAAATGAGTCTGCACAAGAGTATACAGAAGGGAAGAATAAACAGAATATAACCAACAAACCAATAAGAGCGCCCTCCGCAGACCTAGCCACTCTCCTAATCGGCTCCAGACAAACCTCGAACAGAAATTCCGCATACTCCTTCTCATCCTGGCTCTCCCAATAGGATCCAGCCAGTTTCGTCTGCTCTGGCATCCCGTTCTCAAATACGTTCCATTTCGCATAGCCGATGATTTCCCCCGTGCCCGTATCAGTCGCTTTCAAAAATCTGTTCGTGGCATCGGTGTGCTTCATGTGCAAGAGTCGCTCTGCGCCTTCAGAGCGGCCGTGGGCTGTGTGATGATTTGGGTACATAGTGTCCATGTAGGGCTGGTCACTTGCGAAGGCGTCTGAGATGATGGCGAAAATGCGGAAGTCAGGCTCGGAGCAAAAGGATACTTCTATCGCCATTCTTGGGATGTTCAATGGACGTCTTGGAGGATTCTTGCGCTGTTGGAGGTTTTCTATGAGGGGAGATATATTGAGAGTATCATTAGCGGTAAGGGAAGGTGTCAGGTGGATGGAATGTCTGCCATAAGACTATCGGAGCATCAAAACTTGCCCCGACCCCGGCCGAGTTGCCTGCACCGTTCCATGGAAAAGCCACGTGCCTTACTATAGTATGGTCACATTGCTGCCTTGCTTCAAAAATCCAAAGCTCGGCATTGACTCAAATCCTCGGGCAAAGATCTGGGATGACTCTATGCAATTATAAATCGCAGTATTTCGGCTCGACGAATCATCTCAGGACTAGCTCAAATTAGCTCCGACTCAATAGAATGGGTCTCCACATATGCGTGTTGGCTGGAAAAAACAACACTTGTGCAGTCTCGGATTTTCCGAAACATTGCCTCGGCTTGCCGCAGATGTCTTCAATTTGGGCCCGGTTCGATTGGAACTGCAAGCGGGGCGATCAATTTTCAATTCCTAAGGGAAGGAACCTGAGTATGGATGCGTGGTCTTCATACTCGTTGCCTTGGCTTGGTCTTTTTGTTGGATAATTGAGTGCGTGTCTAACTTTAAAAAGTCTTACGGCGAGACAATGTTGGTATTTGACTGGCGAAAGACAGCATTTTGCCTCGGCGGTTGTCGAGCAACGGGGCGAGGCATCCGATTGCTATAGAAAATTTCAGCGAGGCTTTCTCACCGAAGCAACCGTAGGCACCAAACGGATTAGACTCCGGTTAATTTTCCCATAAACCCACGTCCCTTTTATCAAGTCATCTCGCTCTATTGGAATTTGATCCGTCCGTGGAAAATGTGTTCCGAAACTATGCCAATTTGCTTGCATATACAATTTGTTGGAGCTGCAGGTACCCTCAAATCATAGACAGACCATGGCCGCACGTAGCATATGCCTGGCGAAAGGGTTATATAGTCGTGACCTCGGATAGATTTTCACACGCATCCGGATCGTGATTCACCCTCGCTACTCGGCCAATTTCCCCGGATATTGATAAGCTAGGGCCCCCTTGGGCCTATTTTAGCTAGTACGGCGTTTTCCCTCATCTTTGTGATCGATCTCATCTTAGCATCCTAGATCGCCATGCCAGAGACAACTTCACAGACCCTGTGTCGAGAGTCATGTCCAAGTTCCAGCAGGGAATGTCAAGACGCAGCCGTCCGCACACATTTGGCACAATTGAGTGCCAAATCCGAGGCTATCCATCCTTCGGCGGCATCGTCCTCGGGACATTCACGGCTATCGAGTAGTCTGGCTGGGGATTTATCGCTCTCAGCCTTCTCGTTTCCAAGATCTACAGACCAAAGACGAGTTCGCCTTCCAACTGCTCGGTCTAGGCGCCCACTGATGGAAGAGCGAATCTCTCTATGACAAAAATCCAGCCAAGTAAGCGGCGGCTGCTCCTGGCCAAACAACTACCCGCCTGAGCTAAACGTTAGTTACCCATTCACTGGTCGTATTTAGGTTCTAACGGTGAGGAGTGGTGAATCTAGGCCGGCCGACTGAGCAAGGGTAAGGATGGCGTTTACGATGGATGAGCGCTGTGCTATTCTCGAGGAAATGAGAGCCAAATTCTATACGCTTGTGGATTTTTGTCCAAATATCGCCAAGTCTTTGGAGGATGGAGTGACGATCGGGAGGAGGTGGGAAGAGCGAATGGAGGAAATTGATGAATGACGGCTTTGATACCACATTTACTTCTTTCATGCCAAAAATCCGGAAACTTCAAGTACTGGGCATCTGACTTCAGGAAAGAAGACAAAACCAGGGGCTCTCAATTTTATCAAGTCAACTCGTTTCTCAGTGAACGCGGCGGCCTGTGCGCGGCAACTGCCACTCCAATCATCGTTTCCGTCATTGGTACCGTGATTGCTGGAACGAAAAATCATATATCGTGGGCATTGAAGCCTTTCCTGTACGCGCGCGCAAAGGCTATTTGCTGGCGGACCTGTCACAGCCTCACGAGATGATAGTTCGACAGTAAACTGCCAATCTTGCTCTACCCACAGGCGAACCCGTGGTTCAATCTCACCAGATGTTAGCTCAACGATGACCTACTGAATTTGGGCTACCCACAGACCATCCTGTGATTATGATGATAGATGACTGCTATTACGGCGAGCGGAGGAGCTTAGAAAGAAAGGACGCATGTTAGTATGAGCCTTACCACCAAATTCAGCAAGACATTAATAGACAAGATGACAACAATGCATCCCAATGATCTAGATAACGTCCAGCTGTGTTCAGGGAGATTGAAGCGGCCGTGTTACGCAATGCGGTGTTGGACGTGTGACTTCAAGCCTCGAGGCCTTGGCATGAGGTCACGTGATTTTTCTTAGCGTGCTGGAATATTTGACCGCCTTTTGTGATTTTTATAGCAACTCGATGCGAGTTGCTTGTTCTTCGAGATCCACTAGTAGGATATAGCCGGGGTGGTGCCCATCAATGCTGCTGAAACCACAGTTTCTCTTCGAGTCGTGGAAATAAGAATTCCGCCATGTTGCAGATGTCAATGATCCTTCGTACACATCCACATTTAGCGAGCGTAGATTGAAGCACCACAGGACTTTTGGTGCAGACCTCCTTAAAATCATTCCATTTCATCTTGTTCCTGCACAGGGCTTACATAACCATTCAAATGGGCTGGCGCCCACACTCATAGATCTGCAAGTCGTCTCTATGCACTCTTTCTCACGTACAAGGCTTAATCATCAAGGGTGTCCCGCTTTATGTACCGCAAAGATGCCCCTTTGCGTTTACGTCTGCTTCATTTATGCTTTCTGCAATGCTTCAAAATATCTGATGACCTTTATTGTCTTGAAATTTGGATCCAGTACCATTGTTTTCCAAGCCTAGTGTGAACACTGAGAATGAAAATATGCCTGGCCAACGTACCTCCCCTATTCTTAATGATGAAGGCAACAGAGGTCCAGCACTTCTGGCCGTCTCAGCAATCGCAACTGGCATCGCCCTTGTCTTCACTATCCTTCGAGTTTTTTGTCCGGGTGAGAATTGTTAAAAGCTTGGGCTGGAATGACATGTGCATAGTCGTTGCCAACGTAAGAGCTGAACATGATCCGGACTCTTTACCCACATTGAGAAAAGAACGACTTCAGATATTCGCCATACTCTTGCTTGTGTGCTACGTCTTTGAGGTTCATCAAGGCGTCGGGAAGCACGAAGTGACCTTATCGCCCGAGCAGGTGGAGCAGAATTCGAAATGGAATTATCTGGATGTGCTTCCAATCATGTTATGCGCCATGTTCACGAGAATCTCCATCTGCTGTTTTCTAAGACGTCTTCTCGCGATTGAAGAGACTTGGGGCCGGTTGCTGTATTTCATGATACATTTCATTTGGATATCAAATCTACCTCTAGTCGCTGGTATCCTGTTTCTTTGCCAACCTCTTCAAAAGGTCTAGAGCCCATCAGCCCCGGGCAAATACTGGCCGCCTCGGACTTTCATCAATATTGGCTACTGGCAAGGTGGTAAGTGGTACAACAGCAAACATGCTCGTCTACATGGCTGGACTGATTTCGGGAAAGCTACATCGATATTCTGCAATTTGACACTCGCTCTTCTACCGATTGTCTTCTTGTGGAATGCCCAAATCAGACTCCGGATCAAGGTAGGAATCTGTATAATCATGGGAAGGGGTGTATTGTATGTCTCCTTTTGGCGGCAGACCATTGGCTCCCGCTGACCACTTATCGCACTACTGCCGTGTGCGCCCTCATACGGACTGTCTTGCTTGGGGCTCTAGCAGACCAGGATCTTACCTGTATGTCCTATTATCAATCTGACCCTACAATGATGGATAGAAGAATCATTGATTGAGTCGTGTTAGATAAAATTGTGACCTTGAGAAACAGTAGGAATCATTGCCGCGTGCATCCCCACCATAAAACCTCTTTTCACGGGCTTCAGTAGCCAAAAAGGGAAGGCCAAGCCACAGCAAAGCAGGTACACCCTGCAACAGAGTCTGAAGCACAGGTTGAATCTTCCACATCTCACGCTTGATCCCTATCCCATCGAGAGCGCCTATCATTCATCCGCGGAGAATATAGTCAAGAATTCAGAGGATATCAGTCCTCCAAACGCCGCAAGTGAGCTTCGCAATGCATCTATGGACGACGGAGTTACTATCAAGGAACCAGCCAGGTTTGACCGAATTGCCCGTGAGGAAGATCTGTCACGAGGATCTTGTACTCGGATGATGTACAGTCCAGAAGACCAAGTTGTCGCTAGCCAGGTCTACATGATTATTTATTCTACGGCGGGACTCTCAGGTGCCTAGATTGATCTAGAGGCACGTCATCCTAAAATACTAAGCAAAGCCAGCTATTGAGACAAAGTATCACGAACGCCGTGGAACAGCAAATTCAAACGCAGATCGCATCAATTATTTTCCACATCTAAGAAGAAAGACTGAAATGCTGAAGCAAACAGCTCCACCCACCTAAACACAACGAGCTACCAGACAAAAACGCGCCCTTCCTCCGCAACAGACGAACGACACTCCCGTTTACCCACCCCATCCTACCTACCTCAACTGATTCATCTGTTACCGCTCCCAATCTCTTACAGCCTTGACGCCATTTCTCCAAGCACGCTCGCGCGCTGAAGCTTGCTCCCAAGCCCCCACAACCTCACGACTCTCCTCCCGATTGATCTTCTCCTGATCGAGCGAATCGAGACGCTCCAGCCTACGCGCCATTTCTTGCCGAAACCTGCTCATGGTAGACTGCTCCCATGCACGCACGGCCTCCAGGCCTTGCGTCCGGTTAATGTCGCGCTGGTCGAGCGACAGGAAACGCTCTAATTTGCGTGTCTTTTCCCGCCGAATGCGACTGCTTGTTGCTTCCTCCCAGGCACGAATGGCGGATAAGCCTTGTTCGCGGTCATGGGTGCGCTGGATGGAGAGGAGGGGAGATGCTTGGAGAGATTGTGATGTCCGATTGTTGTTGTGGGTATTGGGTTCCTGTGGGGTATATGTCCGTGAGGTCAAGCTGTGGTCCTCCATCTTCGAACGAGTATTGTGAAAGGTATTTGTGCCATCTCTGTCAGTTCCAATACGGGGTCGCTTCTTCGATTCTTTAGGCTCACAGTCATTCCCACTTCCACGCCCGTTTTCCTCAAGTGCAGGTCCAATGAAGCGCTTCCCAACTGTCTTCGCGACGGCAAACATGCTTCCGAAGCCCAGGGCTGCGATGATGAGCAAGACCACAAGAGCTTCCTCGTCCGGACGAGTGTTGGTCGGATTCTGGGACATGTTCGCAAAATGTTTGGGTGAAAGATGATTTGAAATATCTCTTCTGAGTTAGGATTGCAATACTTGAAGACAGCAAGAGATATGTGGATGGTGATAGACGAGCTGGTCGAAGGAGCAGAGGCCAGAGTTTGGTTCACAAAAAAAGGCATTGTTCGCATAAAGACGACGTCTACTGAACACTTACTTCTTTGTCTTACAAGACAGCAGTGTTAACAAAGCGATTGATCCGCAAATTTTCTGTTCCGGTAGGAGTCCAATGGGATATGCTGACGTCATAAGGTTGGACAATACAAGGCTTTCTTGATGCTCATATGGCTGGTCTCGAGCCAGGTCAGGGAATTAAGTGCTTGCTAATTATTTCTACTTTCAGCTGAATTCATCGTGTACAGAGACCTGTACTCGACGTCGAGCTCGGCATCAACGGGGCCACATTACTTCCTCGTCGTCAAATAAGCCCCTGTTTAAAGAAAGCACTGATAATGCAGCAGCTGGGAAAATGTAAGACCCTCATCTCTCCCAATGGAGCGCATCTGGTATAAATCAAAGAGACATACAAAAGTATCCTTTTATTACAAGTGACTCTTGTGGTGGCCGTTGATTTCAATCTCAACTTTAGCACTCGCTGGGCGGCCTTTCAGCCAAAGCACTACTAACAGCCTTGGCGATGGCCTCTTCCGCACCATATCAGTAGAACCAAGCTTGCGTGACAGGATCACTCCATTGATTCGGACTCGCGTCGAAGCGAATGCCCTCAACCTCAGGCCGCATAGCCATGTCACGAGCTTTCTGTTCGGGGCGGTTTGCAAAGGGTCACAACTTGCCATTTATGAAGCTGGCTTCTTGCATCTGGTTTGCGCGCTTGACTCGAACGGTCTGAACAACGTCCAACGCTTTTTGTGGCTCACTCTTCGACCCGATCATACCTATGGCTTCAGCCAAGGCAGCGACGTCTTCAATGTCCATAGCGGCGCCTGTTGAACACTGTCAGAGGACATCGATCCTGTTCAGTATAGATTATAATGTCGAGGTTTACCTTGTGACATGTACGGCAGCACAGCATGAGCAGCGTCCCCCAGCACCAACCATGTGACAAAGGGTGCGGTCCACTTATCGAGGGGGCCCCCGGTCATCAACGGCCACTTCGCCGTCTTTTCGATTATGCCGATAATTTTCAGCAAACTACAGGGCGTTTGTTAGCTACGCTACGAAAAGAATAGTGGTCATTCTATACCGGGTCCTACCTTCTCAAACGGTCCTCTATGATTTCTAAAACCTTGCTCTGATCCCATATTTCTGACTCTTCTATTTCCGGATGGGAGAGTACCCTGTTGAAGAAATTTCCCCCAGCTATTGTGTAGGTCATTACGTGACGCATCTCGCTGATCCGAATGAGATTAGGAATTGGCTTTCAATTCACTCTAGAACTTAGTTTGCTTAGTCAGAGGGAACTATCAGACATTCATACCTAGTTTCTTCAGTATTCAATAAATGTGTTAATATTTATAAAAAACAACGAAATCATTAATTAAAACTTTCATTGTTTTGATTTTAAATTAACGAAATATACGAATATAAAATAAATATAAAAAATTTATATTTGCTAAAAGTTAAAGTTATTATTAACGTTAATATAAAACTTTCAACGCTTATTTTGATAAAATTTAATAATAATATATATAATATATAATAATAAAAAACTAGTTAATTAGAAATTAAAGAAAAAGTATTAATTATATTATATATTTTATATAGCTTTTTGCAAAATTCTTTGCGGGAGCGCAAAATTAATAATCGCCCCATTAAATTTTTACTGCGACGATCGTTTATAACAAGCAAAATAAATATCGCATTATATAAATGTAAAATCGTGTAAATTTGAGATTGTGTATAATTTATTGATCATTTAAAATAAATGTAACTTTTTTAAATCTCGATTTATGTGTCGTTATCACTATTATTATCGTTATTACTATCGTTCGCGTTCGATTAATAATCGATTTCATTATTTTTTATTTAAATTATTATCAAAGTTATATAAAAAGTAAAATAATCATCACAATAATTATTTCACTTTTTTAATCGAATTAAAATTGAAGTTATTCAATAAGCGATATAATATAAATTAAACGATATAATATAAATATATAAAAAGACTTTTTTATCACATTTATAAATTATATTATTATCGTTATATTATCACGTAAAAAGCTTAATTTTAAGAAATCTTTTGCGGAAAAAAAACGTATAAACATTTTTATAATCTTTAATAAAAGCGATTTTTATTCGATTAAATCGAAGAGAATGAAATTATAATAGAGATAAATGTATTTATTATATTTGTTATTAAAACATTTAATCTGAAACTCATTATGAGATCTCGTATAACAATTATATCATTATTAAAATTTAATGAATCGAAGTCTTTTAAACGATAACGTTCTTCTTCGATAATTAAGTCTTTTTTAAATCTTTTATAATTCAATTCGTTATTATCGAATTAATTATTTAAATTTTTATATAATATATTATTATCGAAGTTATTAATAGATAAAAACGATTTATAAATTTAAGAAAGCGATATTTAGTCAAATAATATTTATTAATGAGAATTTAATTTTTATACGATGAAACAATTTATGCTTTTATCGTTTTTTCAATTTAATTTTGTTATTAAAATGCGAGCATCAACAATAACTCAATTTAATAATTAATTAAACGATTCGCAAATGATAATTGATAACGAAAAAAATAAAGAGAAAAAAAAACGTCAACAAAAAATTTTAAAGATTATAAATATTTAAAAAAGTTAATAATTTCATTCGTAGAAGAATAACAAAGAATTAATTTAATCAAAAACGAAAACGAAATTACATTATATTTTTATCGTTCAAAAAGACGTTGTTAATATCAATTCGCTTAATAATAATAAAATGAAATTTATACAATATAAATTTAATATGAAATCATTTTGAAAAAATAAAAAAATCGTATTCAACATTGAAATCAAAAGATATATATTCGATAACAATTCGTTTATTTTATATTTATTATTAGTTATTAAAAATAATCGTGCTCGTAAATATGCTATATCGCTTAAATATATATTATATCATCGAATTTTTTTCGTTACGACTTTATCGTATAACGCTTTTATTGTTATCAAATAAAAACATTTTAACGTTCAAAAAATAAATTTAAACGAATTCAATTAGATTTTAAACACGATATTCGATAAATTATAAAATTAAAAGCATAAAAAAAGTTTCAATTTGATTTGATATATCGATACGTTTATAACAAATTTAATATTATTAAAAAGAAACTTATTATTATTAAAATCGTTTTTATAATAATCACACATAATAATAAATCTTTAAATAATAAATCTGTAAGTTTTATCGAGATTTTATTAATTTTAAATCTTATTAAACGATTGCTTAATGCTTAAATTGCGAAAAATAAGATTAATTTTATTATCGTTATTAAACGTGTTATTCGCGATCGCTAAAAGTGTTATAAAAACGATTATAATAATTAAAATTATCTTGAATCGATTTATTATATCAAAGATTCGCGCAAATATTATCTCATTACAATTCAAAATTTAATTAATTAATCAACAATTATCGTGATAAATCGAATTTATAAACTCATCGTCGATGTATCGTTTATAAATTTATTTATTAATTAAAAGCGTAATTTGAAAAATAAATAAAAGAATAAGATTCGCAAAAAGAGAAATAAAAAGAAAAACGATATATAATAATTATGTAATTATATATTTACTTTTATTGTTACGATAATTTAATTTTCTATATCGTTATCGAATTTAAACGATTTTTTTTATAAATATTCGCTTTTCTCGTTTTGAGATTAAATTTATTAAACGTAATTATTATAACTTTTAACGTTTTATTAATCATATTTATAATCGTGAAATTATGATAATTTTAATTACGATTTTAAAATATAAAATAATAATTTAATATACGTTAATATAAAAGATTTTATCGAATATATAAAATTGAACGTTATATCACACGATGAAAGAGTTTTAAAAAATGTAAAAAAGAAATTATTGAATAAACATTATAAATTTTATCACATTTAACAATGAAAAGACGATGATTTTAAGCATAAATGAAAGAAGTTAAGTATTAAATCAAATATTAAATACGAATTAATTAATAATGTAAGCGCATTTGGGCGTAAAAAAAAGTCAACTCGCGTTTTAACATATGTACGTGTTTTTACGATCTTTATAACAAAGCTCGTTTTATATTTTATTGAAAATAAAGATTATAAATAAAATTAATAAACGAAATAAATATTTTACGACGACGTAAATTTAAACGATATATTATAATGAAAATACGAAAATGAATAACATATATAAATTTCTATAATAACTTATTTTTTTAATGTTTCAGCGACGTATATATCGTTTTTAATAACGTTGATTTCGTTTTAACTTTTATAATATATATTATTTTTTTGAAAAAGATTGCTCGCGTCATATTTTTTCTTTTACGTTTTAATAACGAGATTTAAAAAATTATTATATCGTTTTTCGTCGAAGTATAATATAATTATATTTTAATATTTTTAAATTCACGTTTTTAAAATTGAAAAAGAAATTTCGATTGAATTTAAATTAAGCGAATACGAAAATAAATATTTTAATTAAATTTTTGCATCGTGATATATGAAAATAAATTTAACATTATGATAAATTAACGCATTATCGCATATAATAATCGATCGAAATTCGCTTTTATTAAAATTATCGCAATAAAAGAAAACGTGATTTTATACGAAGTCAATAAAGATCTCTTAAATAATCGAATTTTGAAAAATAATCTATAATAAATAATTTGTGATAATGAAAATTGATAATAAAGTTTATTTCTTTGATCGTTTAAATTTTTTATTAACAAACGATATCATATTTAATAACGCTTATTCGTATTTTTTATCGTTTAAGGATTTTAATATTTGATTAATAAAAGTAATAAAATGTTTATTAATTTATTTATAAGTCGTCGATTCATTCAAAAAGATTAATTAATTAATTCATTTATCAATTAATGCAATAAATTAATTATTATAAAAAAAAAATTACGTTAATTAATTATTCTTTTCATTCGCTTATGAGATTAATCGAAACGATATAAAATTCTTTAAACGATATTTTCATCGACGACGAGATTAAATTTATCGAATAATATATATATTAATTCGTTTAAATATAATATAAAGCGTTTTTCGAAATAAGCGAATAATTGTTTCTTTATATTTTAATTAATAATTTTAAAAAGTTTATTCGACTTAACATTTAAAATGAAGATGATATTATATAAATGTTAATAAAGTTTCATAATTCATAAAAATCGTAAATTTATACGATACGAATTAATTAAAATAATATTATTATTATAATTTTATTCGAATTTCTTTTAAATGAGAGCTTGAATAGATTTTGAAATAAACGATAATATAATTATAAAAATAGCAATATCACTTTATAAACGTTTTATCAAAAAACTTTTAATCGATTTTTAATTCGATTAAATTTCGAATATAACGTTTTTCGAACTAGATTAAAATTTTATTAATTAAATTTTTCTCATAAATGATTATATTTGATAATCACATTTTAATTAATTATTTTTCATTTAATTATATTTTCATTTTTACGATTTATTATATATTTATAAAAAAAATTCTTTTTTTAATTAATATTATTCAAAATTATTACATTATAAACAATTTGTATTGATAAAAAATGATGTTAAAGTTTTAATATGAGTATTATACGAGCGCAAAACATTATATTTCATTTTTATATTACATTTTTTTACTCGCGTATTAAAATCTGTCGATAAATCGTATAATAAGATATTTTTAACACGATTTAATTTTCATATATGCAACGTGTAAAGAATATAATTATAAAACATTATCATCAATTTTTTTTAAACGAAGTTTAATATAAAGATTTTATTCGATTTTTGAATAATAATCATTATTGTAATAAATAATTATAATAGTTATTATTGTAATTACAATAATTATTATTGCAACGATTATTTATTTGAATGTGATTTTAAATTTATATAATGCGATTTTATCTTCTGCGTGCATTTGATGATGATTTAAATAAAAAATTGCGGGGCCGGCTGCTAGTTTTGCGCTCCCGCAAAGGGTTTTGCAAAAAGTTGTAAATACGTTTATATTTGAATTTTTTTTCAATTTTACTATCGAATTTATAATATATATAAAGTAGTGATTGTAATATCATTTCAGATAACAATCTTTATCAAATTACCGTTGTATACGCTAACAGTACCAATACTGCTTCAACATGGTGGGCGCATTTGCGGGCAGGCCGCTCGTGGGTGACAGAAAAGCCTGCACACCCAAAATCTGCAAACCTACCACATCTAGCTGACGAACTGTCCTATCAAGAAATTTCGCTCCGGGACAAAGAGAAAATAGTAAAAGTAGTAACTTTTATCGCAAATGTTAATTTGTGAGGGGTGCATTGACAGAATTATTCCAAATATTCAGATGGGAGGATTGCTCATGCTAACCGAATATACTCTAGCGTACTGCCTGGTTCCAACCAACAATAATAGGCGTTGCCTTTGCAGAGTCATTGAGCAATGCTTAGATCGATATCTTTTCAACAGCAAGGATTCATCTCTGCCCCCGTCATCATGTTCTCTACAAGTATGAGGCTTCACTCAGGTCTAAAAAAAGACTGCGTCTCGTCCCGATCCCATGGTATAGCTACTGAGCCCAATAATCCAAGCGAACTTGCGGAGATAAGCCAATCCAGCTCATGCATGCTGTGGCCCCCACAGCAACAGGAAACAATTGGCAGATATATTGGGGTCTGCATGGAAGGCTGTGATCTACCTGACAGTGATTCGTCACAATTGACCGAAGCACAAGACTGACATCCCGCGTAAGCGAAGATGCATGCAACGTCTTTTTGAGTGAGAATTGCTGATGACAATCTTTCAGGTAAGACGGAGATTTCCTTCCTAGAGCAATAACGGGTGCAGCCCAAGCAGAACATAAACACAAGGCTGAGCGTTGCCTTGGCAAGGCTCTTAAGCAGGATGATGATACTGAGACCTCGCCTGCACTCGGTCTTTCTCCCATCGATCTAGTTTCGATTCGCACTCGAACTCTTTCTTTGACTAGGTCTGTCGTGGTTCCAGCCTCAGCTATGCGGTCATTCCCATTCTACCCTCTGCAGCTACTTTACCTGCTACATGGTAAAACAATCGCATTGTGCTATTACCCTAACGGGCAGGCGAGCGACGACCTCGAATGCAATCCCAACGCGCCTGAGACTGCGTGCTGTGGGAGAGGTTCCACATGTCTATCGAATGGGCTCTGCGAGTTGACAAACAGCTCTGGCATCGCAAATTATGGCAGAGGCTCATGTACAGACTCAGCCTGGAGGTCTACACTGTGCCCGCAGTTCTGCCAGTCAGGTGAAGCTGTCTTACTTGCCTTTACCTTGTATGCGTGTGGTAGACTGACAGGTTGAAAAGTCGCCGAAGGTGCACTAGTATACTACTGTGCGTCGGAAGAAAATTGGTGCTGTGATCAAAACTTGGTGTATCTGGGCTGCTGCTCAAATGCCAACCTCCTCCTAAACCTAGGGGTTGGCACATCCCTTACGGTTGTGGGTGGCTCGACCGCTACCACATCATCCCAGCCGACCTCTTCTTCCATACCGTCAAACCCTTCCTCAGCCTCAGCGAGAGCATCATCAGCTCCAACATCGTCTACGTCTCCTGCCCCTTCTACAGGCTCTCAATCAATTATCCCTAGTCAAAGCTCCACCGTCTCCGCAGGAGCTACACAACCAGCTGCAGCGGCTACCTCATCCTCAAATTCAAACAACCCAGGAGCCAAAATCGGAGCTGGTGTCGGCGTGCCACTTGGCGTTGCTCTACTAGCCGCTCTCGTTTACATCCTCTTCCTTAAAAGGAGCCGCTCGCGTCACCGGCGCTTGCATCACGAAAACAAGAATGGTGTTCAAGAGCAGCAGCTTTTTCCAATGTCATCGTCTTTTCATGTACATGGTCATGATGAGATGACGGAACAGAAAGAACCTACATCCATCGAGATGCCGCAGCTTCATGGCCAAGCGAGTCCCCTCGCACAACTACCTGCGTAATGGCGTTTTTCACAGACTTGAAGGGACCCTAAAAGAGAGAAAGTGTGCTCGAACCTCAACTCAAGGTAGATTCCTGACATGGAAGATGCTGCTTCGCAGATTTCTAGAAGGAGCACACTCGGTAGGCTTACGTCCGATTATCCTGCTAAGTCTGAGCCACTTCTTTGCGGAATAGCAAGTTTCTGTATTTTATCATTCGATAATCTGCAATTTAGTTGAAATAAAAAGGGTTGGATACGGATTTCCAGTCCACTACTTAATGGCCTGATTTCTAGCAGCTGCAATCATGAAAAAGATAACTTGTTAAACCAAAAGACAACGACAATTCAGTTATAAGCTTCAAACCTCCATCTTACACGACGGGCTTTGACGTGTCAACTCTGTGAAGTACCGGCTTTATTCATAATCTCTTTCCAATTACTAGAATTGAATTCCTGAAACGCAGTAATTGAGTTGGAAAGCTACTCTCTTTTTTTAAAAAATGGTTTTTTTAAACAATATGGTCCTACGTCTTTTGAGAATTCTCTACATCAAGTCAAAACTAGAAGAGTATTTAAGATTAAAGGACATCGCGGGGTTGAAATATCGTGGAATAGGAGAATATCGCATTATAAGACAGTGTCGAAGGGTAGGTATTATAGAATGTGATACAGTCGACAATCATCGCAGGGTAAAGACAGTATCTCAGGGGGCTTACCTAAATGTATCCAGCTCTGCCTCACCTCCCAAAGCGGCCAAACCCACGCGAGTTTCTCGTGAAGAGAGGGTGGAGGGTAACATTTCTCAAGTCTTGATTTGCCAAGAACATGCGGTTCGACTGACCGCTTCTCGAGTCTGTCCTGACCTTGGATTTGCGAGTCTGCCCATTCTGCCTCAAAGGCTCGAAAACTGATCTGTATTGAACAACGTTGCCGAACCCATTTCTGAGCGAGCCACTACTGACTGCATGGTGCGAATTATAATTCACTAGGGAGGTTTCAGCCACGGTGTTCAACAGAGAATGTTTGAAAGGAATTGCGCGATGAGTACTACTTTTTTGGAAGTTTCGCTGCCAGGCTTGACGGAGATTGTTGAAAATAAATCGGTTTTTGAATGTATTTGAAGATGTCGCAGTTTACATAATAACAGATTTAAGAATTATCACGAGAAAAGCGCAATTATCTTTTGTGATGATGATGGAGAAAATAAAGTTGTACTCAAGGTGATGAAAAAGACGATCATTGCGTGTCCGAGGGTCCTATCGACTTCGAGCAGGATTATCAGCTCGTACACTGCTTGAATGACAGAGCAATGAGCGCGTGATATGTTGAGTGACTCTTGGTATAATTCTTGTGTACAACAGTCTTGGTCTGAATTGGCTTTAGTGAAGACTCATTTCGCATTTCCCGAGAGACTTTCCAGGAATCCGGCATGGTATGTTCACTGGGGTCTTTTCTTGAAAGTGAGAATGTTCATGGGATGCTTGGGTAGACCAAAAATGGTATGATGACTCCATGATGGTCTATGATCGGGTACCAGACATTACCTAAGTATGTGAACCCCCTTAAAGTGCTGCTCGAAAAGCCAAATGCATATTGTGGCTTTCGCACGTCCACCCAGTCAAGACGCAGTCAAGGCACAGATCGAAATTGTCACCGTGACAGTAACAACAATCTGGATCCCTATTCAGCGACGTCGTGGAAAAGTTCTCTGTTGCTGCATGAGGCACTCACGGAAATAGACTTCTCCACAGTATTTGGTGCAACGATTGCACCCAAGCGCTGATTGAAGATTGGGGGGGTCCCGTACTCGAGAACATCCATTCCACGAGGCGGGCTGATCGTCTGCAACCATAGAATGCCCCTTGGTTGTGCATGCCCAGCCATTGTCGCTGCATTGCTTGCAGATGATGAAGTTGGGCCTGCATTTCTTGCAGCCTGCGCGTGTTAGCTGGCATGTCATCTTTAGGTTCTGCTGTGGGAGTTTACGGTAAAAGAGACCTTCGCCAACCATGTGCCGACAATTGTTGCAAATACGAGTGTAGGCTTTGTTCACTGCTTTCTTGTCGTCTCTGTTCGTCCACTTGGCGCTAACCTTGCCCTTTTTCCTTCTCACTTTGAGCCATTGTAGTTGCATTCCAATGCTCTGGTACAAGACTTTAGAAGCCTCTCGATTATCTTGTGCTTGCCGTATGTGCCTTTCGCGCTGTAATTTCACCTGTTCCGCTGAGTGGGCTTTCTCTTGCGCAGCTGCCCGAACTTGTTCAGCTTTCACAGCGGCTTCAGCTTTTTTGCTACTTTTAAGTTCCAGCTTGAGCACCTTCTCATGTTCCTTAGTAGCCTTCTTGGCTGCCTTCTCTATATCTTTGTTGTCGTGTTTCTGCTGTTTCTCACGCTCCTTGAGCACACGATCATATGCGATCTGCCGGGCCTTTAATTCCTTTTCGGTCTCGGCTGCCTGTTTAGCTTTGGCATGAATAGCCTCAGACGATGCTTGTGCAAGCAGTTCGTTATGTTCTTGATGCAGACGACGTAGTGCAGTCTCCTGGAGGGCGATACCAGCTTCTGTCTCATGTAGGGGAAGATTCTGGATGATCATCTCATCCTGTATCTTTAGTGTCACTGGGTCGCTTCCGGCCAGGCGGTGCAAAAGCTGCGTAATTGAACCTTTGTCGTTCATCCTCATTATTTTAGAGCCTTGGTCAAAGGATGAGCCCCAAAATTCCGGCACGGTCTGCAGTTCAAGTTGGCGTTCTGCGCCTAGCTGCTCATCAACAGAGTCCCAGAATGTTGTCCCAAGGACAATATTATCAGAGCAGGCCGGACCAGTCATGCGCTGGAACAATCCGAAATTGAGCATTGCCGAGCCCAACATCCTTGTGTCGGTAATGCGGTGCAAATACACAATACCAGCCAACCGCCGTCCCGCTTCGTAAGATGCCGCGAACCATCTAGCTATCTCTTCCAGTATCTCTTCGTTGGATCTAATAGGATCGTCAAATCCCGGCGTATCCACGAGAGTGAATTTGATGCCATCAAGAATTACTTCATACTCCTGAACGCTCGCTGTGCCTGCGGAGGATAAGTCTCGATCATTCAAGTTTGATTGGGCAGACCTACAAGATCGAAGAGAATCGCCGATGACGATCTCATCACTGTCAGTCAATAATTTGATGATCGTACTCTTGCCTGCGCCTGTCATACCCAAGAAGGCGACGGTTGCGGCCATTTTAGCTAATAGCGATGGTATTGCTACCGATGCCAAGCAAGGTGCGAAAATCACATCTTTCGTGGCGCCTCAGCGTAAATGTTGGTTGTCTTCGATGCGACAAGCGCAAGTCCTGACCGTGTATAGAATCATCGATGACGTTGAAGCTGACAGAAGCCGGCGAGGCTTGGCTTGCAGGGCGAAATCCCAAGAGGGAATGGTCGTATCGTTCCACGACGCCCCATTTGTGTGGCCCTCCCGCGGGCGGTCGCCTCTCTCAACAACGAGGGGTCAAGACCATTATAATCTCAGCTAATCTCGCTGGAAACCTACGACTCTTTTAAATCCTCTTGGCTATTGTAAAAAAGAGCATCAGTACCTTCACCCATCACCACGCTAAGCGATCGAATTTGCAGACAATGGTTCGAATCAAGAAATCGCGGCACCACCCTCCTGTCGAAGCTGGTTCGAGCTCGCAAGCTCAATCTCACGGCGGCGAATCGGGATTATTCAATTTACAAAGTATGAAGCTAGCGCTGGATGAGAGTTCAGCCAGTGGGACAGGGAGGAAAGGGGAGAAAAGGAACAGTGTGCTCATCAGTGATGGCAAGACCACCACGATCATCGAGTATGTATTCCATCTCTGGACTAGGAAATCCTGTGGGATCTGAGTAGCGTAGCAAGGATGATATTTGTATTGCCGTTATGGGAGTCACTGGAACAGGGAAAAGCTCTTTTATTGCGGACTGTATCGGCAAACCAGTCGACGATCAGATGATTGGACATGGTTTGCGGTCTCGTAAGCTCCACATCACCGTTCCTTTGATATTGGCTTACAGTACGCCAGGCACAGGAAGGGTGGCCGTGTACACGCTCGAGTACAATGACCACACAGTGCGTCTCATTGACACCCCAGGCTTCGATGACACCTCGCTCTCAGACACAGATGTACTCACAGCAGTCGCTCAATGCTTTCATGAGACCTATTCTGTGGACATCAAATTGAGTGGGATCATCTACATTCACCGAATCTCTGATCCGAGGATGACTGGCAATGCTTTGAAGAATCTAGATATGTTCAAGAAGATGTGCGGCGAGGAGAGCCTAGAATGCGTGGTACTGGCCACGACAATGTGGGATAGCGTCACGCAGCGCGTAGGTAATGCGCGGGAGGAGGAGCTCGTATCCGAGCCCTTGTTCTGGGGAAGTATGAAATTACTAGGGAGCATGGTCGAACGTCTGAGTGGCGACAAGGGTACCGAGGCCCGGCACAACTCTGCGATGAACATTGTCCAGAAGATTGTGCTCAAAAAGAAGAAGATTGTTCTTGATATTCAACGAGAGATGGTAGACGATCATAAGCCTTTAGCTGAGACAAGTGCAGGTCAAGAATTGGACAGAGGTCTTCGGGAGGCAAAATTGAAGCATCAAAAGGAACTGAAGTCTATCCAAGATTCGATGGAAAAGGCAGACGCAAAAACAAAAAGTCTGCTTGAGAATCATGAGAAACACTACCAAGAAAAACTCAACCGGCTAGATAAAGACCAGGAGATTCTCAACATGTCCATCGCAGAGATGTACAAGCAAAAGGAAGAGCAGCTACGAGAGATCGTTCAAATGAGGAAAGATCAAGAGCACCAAGCCCAGCAGTTGGAGGCGAGAATAAAGCGTCGTGAGTCAGAGCTCGAGAGTCAATATCACAATCAGAAGCAAGCGTTTGAAAAGGAACGGTCCGAGATGAAGGCCTCCACCAAAGCTCAGCAGGAAAAGAATTCGCAACAGGATGCCAATATGGCGAAGAAGCTACAGAAACTGGAGAACGAGCACGCTCAAGAGCTGAGAGAGTTACGAGCTCAAGCACAAATGTCACCAATGAACAATGCTCCTGCAAGTGGGGGTGCCGGTGGCGCACTTGGGTCGTTCATCTTACCCATGGTCATGGTAGCCATGATAGCCGGAGGCATGGGGGGCTTGGGAGGACTGGGCGGCTGATATTGCTCACAAACTGGATTAAGCAGATGGGGAAGTCAGTATAAATCTTGGCGTCTGTTTTTTGCGTACCACCATGTGTATGTGGGTCGATTTAGCAGGCAATTCTAGCAGCGAGACTGGCTCTCCCGCCACTTCAGAATCTGAAATGTTGTCTCAAACAAGCGGAGAAGCCGGTCAAACCCATTGTCGCTTGATATTTGAACAGATTCCCCAACTTCCTTTTGGTGCTTTCTCTTGGCACGTTTCTTGGCACTAACTCTCCGCCCTCCCTCCGCACCCTGAGCAACCAATTGCTTCCTTACGCCAACCGACTATGGGCTGGTTCTGGGGCAAATCCGACCCTCCAAAATCTACAAACAATGACCCCCTTCGCGACCTCGATCCCAGCTTGCGGGACTTCCTCTCCAAAGAATCCCCTGTAAAATACACACCCGCTCCACCACCCCCGGCTCCAGCTCCACTTCCAGAAACCACCACCACCACCACCTCCCCCCAACCCTCCACCACAACCCCCGCTGTCCCACCAGAATCCCTCTACCCCGACGGCCGCTACGCCCACCTCTGGACCACCTACAAGCCCCTCTCCGTCATCGAAGCTGAATCGAAATCCGACCAGGAAAAACTGCTCGATGTGCTCGAAGGCTACAAGGAGCGGAAAGCGCAGATCGGGCGGGCGGCGGTGGAGAATTGCGTGGAAGAGCAGATGGTGGTGAATGACTGCTACGAGAAGGGCCAGTGGAAGGACAGGTTGACGATGTGTAGGGGGGAGAATCGGAAATTTGAGAGGTGTTATATCATGCAATCGGTATGCTCTACTTTTCATGCTGGAGCGATTTACACAGGCGTTGTAGATGATGGGTTGCTGATATCTTCGTGTTCGGGTGAACAGAGATTCCTAAAAGCCCTTGGCTACCTCTCCACCTATTCACGCCCCGAATCCGTCGACGAAGCCATCCAGATGCACGCCGACACCCTCTACCACCGTATGCTCGCGCAAGAGGCCGCTGCTAAAGAAGCGAAAGCAGCTGGATTGCCCGAACCCCAATTCGCTTCTATACTCCCGTCCGTATCTAAATCCACAACCGCAAGACCCATATCGAGTGACACCACACCTATATCAAAGCCCACTACTCCAGCTCCAGCAGCAGCAGCATCAAAAGATGACCTGCCACCTCTCATGCCGGAAACGGAAACACTGCTGAATCCGGCTTCGCAAGCTGCGTTGAGAGAGCGCTTGAAGACTATGACGCCTACGGAGAGGGAGTTGGAAGAGCGGGGGGTGATAATGGACGCGAAAGCTGCGAGCGAGACGGGAAAGCAGGTGACGGATATTCTTGGGCAGAAGAAGAAAAGGAGAGAAGAGGGGAAGGCGACGGCGGCGGATACTATTAGTGGGTGGTTTGGGTGGTAGAAACTGTCCGGAGAAACTATAGTCAACGCGTTAAGGGCATACTCGGGGCCTTTGTGAGCGCAAGCAGAACCGATGCTCGATATGTGGAATTATGTATGCCGTATTGGGCATTTCATCTATGTGGATCTTTTTGAGCTTGGCTCATAGACCAGCTCGTGTATCATTACATGGGATTTCACACTATGAGTACTGTCACCACGAAACGCCCGCTGAATGCTCAACTCATGATGCTGAAAAGAACCGTCAAGGCCGTCAAGGCCAAGTTCCCTGCTGTTGCTGTGGTTGCCCTGGCCTCGGGAATATTGGAACAGTGCTCAACTGCTCAAATCCGCCCATAGTCCCCTGACCAGCTTGCCAGCCTTGCCCCGTTTGCTGATTCGCAAAAATGCTCTGTCGGAACGGATTGGTACCTGTCTGGCTGGGCACTAATGGTGATGCTGCAGGAGGAGACGTGGTGCGCGCGAAGGGATTTGTGCCAGTTCGATGAGGCGTGACTGGATTACTTGGAGATGCTTGTTGTTGAGCTTGGAGCGCAAGTTGCAAGGTGAAGGGGGTGTTTTGCTGCAGTTGGGGCGGTGGCGAGGCGAACGGCGATCCTTGTGCAGGCGGCTGAAACGGGAATGGAGAATTTTGCATCTGGCCTGTGGATAATTCAGAGATATTGCGGGCGAAAGGATTAGTAGATTGATGTTGTAATGGTGAGGCGACGGGTGGGGTATTCTGATAGGAGGGATTGGAAACTCCAGTAGCTTGGGGCATCATAGATTGTCGGAAGGGGTTAGACGATCCAGTCTGTTGTGAAGCGAACGATTGCGGCGTTGTAAAGGATCGCTGCGGAGGGCCAAAGGAAGTTTCACCTGTATTGAACTGCTGCTGAGGATGTGAAAATTGCGAATTATTATTTGGTGGCGCGCCCGAGAAAAGATCCTGCTGTTGCGTGAATGGGTGCTGGCTGTAAGCGCCAAATCCGGCTCCATTGAAATTCTGCTGCACAGGTTGTTGTGCTTGAGGTTGCCCAAATGGATTTGCACTGCCGAAGTTCCCACCGTTTTGTGGTTGCGGCTGCTGTCCATTCTGGGCAAAGAAGTTCTGTTGTGAGGTCGAGATTCCCGTTTGCTGTGGTGCTACCTGCGGCTGCTGGTGCTGTGGCCCAGTTTGGAAGTTTGGCATTTGCTGCTGAGGCGCTGAAGCCATAGGCTGTTGATTCTGCTCTATTGAGTCGAAGAAGTCTATCAAATCCGGAGCCGGACCTTTAGCCTCTGGATTTCCTGGAGCTGGCTGTGATGTAGGCTTCGGCTCAGGGAACGCTTTGCTTGCTACACCTCTGTTCAAAGAAAGCTTCGAAAAGCCATCTACACGCTCTGAAGCCCCATTGCTTGTGCTCTTCTTTCCCTTTTTCGCATCTTGCTGTGCCAGATACTGTCGCCTGTTGATCTCAAAATCTGGATCTTTGAGGTATTCTTCCAGAGAGGAAGTCAGGCTAGTAGGAGCGTGCTTGAGCTTGGGGATCTCTAGCCGCGTTGCATTTTCGTACTGTCTGGCTGTGCTCAAGAAATCTACGACCAGGTTGGTCTGCTTAGTGAATGTCTTATAGATAGCTAGAGCCCTCTCTGCATCGTATTTTGACATTTCAAAGTAATGCTCTGACAGGCCTATGTTAGCTAGTGATTCGTCGCTTTCATCACGAAGACTCGTACCGAGAACATTGATTGTCCCTTCGTTCATAATGCCGTAGAGTATTAAGAGATCCATAGTCAGCAAACGAAACGCGCACACGGTGATCTCATTTTCCGCCTCCGTGTTAAGGAGCTATCGAGACGGTCAGTGTCCCTCTATCAAAATACCTAGACTCTGACAAATGGCACCCACATCACATTGCAGCAGCTTCGAAATTTGACTCTGCACAGCTTCCGTCTCCCTCAGTAGGCCCTTGTCTATGGTCTGTCTCTTTAAGCGCGTAGGACCTTCCCTGACCCAATCTATCCTTGTATCCTTGTACGCCTTTGCTCGAGCCAGCAGATAGGTGTAGTAGTGCCTAATATTGGTTCCCTGGACCTGTACTAACGACCCACACCCATCAGCACAGTCTCAAGTGGTAGAGCTCGTGAGAGGGAAAGCCCCCAATCTCTTTACAAATATGTAGACCCACTTTCTGTCGGCCCCCGTGCAGATACCATATTATACTCCTTGGACGTACCATCTGAGAAATTGCTTATGGCAAGCTTCGAAGGCGACTCCGCTACGTATTTCAGTGTCACGTTGGGTTCCCCTTCTCGTATCATGAGATGCACTATGATGAGTGACTTGAAGACGATTGTCCATGTTGAGTCTCTGAGGCGATTTTGTAAGGCTCGAAAGATCTCCGCGACTCCGGCTTCCCCGGCGTGAGTTGCGACTAGGATATGTTCCACATACTTGGCTTTGGGCGGGGCGAGCTGTTTCTAGTGGTCAGCAAAGGGAGCTCAGCACATCTTGATGGGCCCTCTCGCCTTGATCTTTGTCCCGCCTTTGACCGACTTTTCGAAGGATCCAGACATGGCAGATGGGCGACGTCGCAACGTGAAGTGCGGGCTTGGCTATTTACAGCAAGATTGCTTGTCTTGGAGGTGCAATTGAATGGCTTTCGAGCATTTCAACGAAGCTATCACGAGAGCCCCGACAATGGGCTCATTCTGTTGTCACTGGGGAAGTGGTGGAGGTGATCGCTAGGCCCTCCAATGGAGCTGATCAGAAGCGCACGTGTTGGCGGCAGCGCGCTAGATCAGATATCTACATTCGTCGTCCAGGTTCACTTGAATTCTCTATCCTTGCGTAAATGAGAATGTGGCATCGATAGGCGGCCAGACTTGTGTTGAGAAGGCTGACTTCTATTGTGTACGTCGATTCGGGGCTCGGGGTGCGGGCGATGACGATGCTTGGCGCTGTCCTAGCGGCTCTATTAATTGGACATTCTGTTGTTGGTTGCCTAGTAGACGTTTCTTCTATGTATCTCTACATTTCTTTGGGTGCACGAATACAAAAAACTGCATGGTATATTGTTTCCCGGTACGCGAAGTTCTAATTTCATCTTGGTTTGAAAGATTTTCTATCTTGTCCAATAAAGAGACAGAGATGTTGCGCCGTTGTTACGTCCATTCACGCAGACAAGAAGCTATTCCTAGCCCTGGAATGACGGACTGTTGACAGCACTGAGCTCAATCTGCCGCGCAGCAATCTTGACCCTCAGTATTGCTTGGGCTAAGCGTCTAGTGCGCCTGCGGCTATCAGTTTCCATAGCGCGGGATAAAGAGAAATGACCGCGATACTTGGGGCTATGGGATAGAGGTTGACAATGGTATACGTTGCGTTATGTACATGGTGTGCTGGAAGATAGACTCTCATGCAGGACCTGCATTCAACGCTTACAATCGAGGATAGAGATGTGCGGTATGTAGAGTATTGTTGGCCGCCTTCCAAGTTCGAGGTTCAGAGATGCCTTCATCGCGTCCGTAAAGTAACAAGGTGTGTGTGCCGAACGCCTATATCATACTTCCTCTGTCACCAACAAGCAGCCACTCAAGCCCATTGAAGGGAGAGCCGCATGCCAGATCAGAAGGAAGTTTGTCATATGGTACACTCTAGGCTTTCATCATCTGCATCAGGTGTTAGCTTCGTCAATATGTTGAGAATGGGACTTCGACTCACTTGTTCAAAACTTGGAAGGATGGGATGGAAAAGGGTCGTTTGTGCGGAGGACTTTTGATGCGGGCAAAAATCCACTAGCGCTCGATCAGGAATTTAGCTCCTCACAGCTACTGAGGGTCGGTGATAAAAGTCGTTGCACACCGATCCCCGCTAAGCCCTACCAAAGTGTGCAACGACTTTTGTCACCGACCCTCGTACCAAGCCAAATTGCTGTGCTGCTTTTCGTCTCCACATCTATGAGCGACGAATTTCTCGAATCCTTGTAGCAACCATAGGAGAGTCGGACACCCGAATTTCTTACCAGATGATCCTGGAGTCGACGTCATCACAACAACGTTGCTCTAGAGGTAGCTCGAGATCTTGGTAACGCTCAAATCAAATCTCGGCACCAGGGCCAACTGATTCAGAGCCATTGGCTGTCTCCACGAGCTTGACAAACACCATCCATAACTCTATGTCCATGCGAGCATGCCACAATATGGGGCCTAGCTATGTGGAGATATCGAACTTCGTTCGATCGTCAAAAAGAAGGGTTTTGAAGGATGGAATAGTTCGTCAGTCTCATATATCTCGTCGATGCCCGTTGGAACGGGCTCAGCAGAGATATCGCTCGCTGAGCCAGTCTACCTGTCTACGTCAGGGTGATATAGACTTGCGGAGTAGCCCGTCGTTCCTTGACAAATTCAAGAGATCTCGTATGTACTGTTCTTAGCCGCGCCTTGTTCCGGACACAAACGCTTATCAAAATGACTCCAAGTAAACTTTCCAAAAGCTGATTACGGAGTGTGGACGCTCTCAAAAGAATACACAGACGAACCTCATGGAAGAGAGGTCGTTCTGCATGGCTACCTCGGTCCACGTTCCGACTTGTCGAAAAAGCTGTCCTTTGTGACTCTTTTCGACTCCGCCTACGAAAAACGACTTCAGATCATTGCAGCTCCCCATCGATCGAAGGAAGAAGATCAAGATGTTCTTGAAACATTGAAGTCCATAAGGGCGAATACGCCAGTGGCTCTCATGGGCTTCTTTAAACCTAAACCGGAGGCGCAGCGAACCCCCCAACTTCCATCAGACAAAAGGTTATGGAGACTTGATGATTTTGAAGTCGAGCTACGCGATATACAAAGTCTCAATGACTTTCCATCTGATATTGTCATGACGCCTGAATCCGAGTTCTCCCCAGAGCAGCGCCACCTCCAGATCAGGACAAATAAGCACATTTCTGGCGCTCTTAAACTTCGCCAAAAGACCGCACACCTCTGCAGGAAATTTCTCTATTCAAACTATGGATATGTAGAAGTAGAGACGCCACTTCTATTCAAATCCACATCTGAGGGTGCGCGAGAATTCATCGTTCCCACAAGGAGGAGAGGGTTAGCATATGCATTGCCTCAGAGCCCTCAACAATTCAAGCAGATCCTCATGGCAAGTGGAATACGAAAGTATTTCCAATTTGCTAGATGCTTTCGTGACGAGGACCTACGGGCTGATAGGCAGCCTGAATTCACTCAGGTAATAATGCCCCTGAAGAACCACTAGCCGATGCACGCTAATTTGATTCGATGTAGTTGGACATAGAGAAGGCTTTCGCGAAAGCGGATGACGTGATAGAAACCGTTGAAGAACTCCTATGCACAGTTTGGAAATACCATCTAGAAGTCGAGCTTCCGAAGCCCTTCCCTCGCATGACCTATAAAAAAGCCATGTCGTGTTATGGTTCGGACAAACCCGACTTGCGCATTCCGATACTTCCCTTTTCCAGAATCGATTATCTCTTACCAGCCGATCTTGTTGACAAGATAACCTCTCTAGTCAAACCTATAGTCGAGGTAATGATAGTCCCAGCGGAAGTCCCGACGGAGGCTATCCGTCGTTTCATTGATGGCTTCCTAGACTCCCCAGATAGTAAACGTTTCCATGAAAATCCTTCAGGCGGTCCTGGAATCTTCATCTACGACTCTAGCAAACCCCTTCAAGGCCTGTCCGCCTTTGGCTTTGAAGCCGTGGAAGAGATAGAGAGGAGATTCGACCTGAAAGATGGCTATATCGTCATTATACAAGCTCGGGAGAACGCTCCACTAAGTGGTGGGTCTACCCCACTAGGCGAAATGCGCAACGCCATTCACAAGGCTCTCGCGAGCCTGCTTTACCTTCAGCCACTCCGTTGGAAGGACTTCAAACCAGTCTGGATTACCGATTTTCCACTCTTCTCGCCTTCCAACTCCTCTGAACCTGGCCAAGGTGGAAACGCTGGTCTGGCGTCTACCCATCACCCCTTTACCTCACCCAAATCTGCCGAAGACGTGGATCTACTACTAACAAATCCGTCTCGAGTTATCGGAGACCACTATGATCTGGTCATCAATGGAGAAGAGATTGGTGGAGGCAGCCGGCGTATTCATCAAGCCGAAATGCAGGAATTCATCATGCGTGATATCCTCAAGATGGATGACGAGCATATTGTGGAGTTCTCCCATCTACTAGAAGCTCTTAGGTCGGGATGTCCGCCTCATGCTGGGATTGCACTGGGATTTGACAGACTAGTCGCTATGATCCATGCCAGTAAAACGAAGAAGAAAACCACTCTCAGGGATGTGATCGCTTTCCCCAAAAGCGGCAAGGGGGATGATCTGATGGTGAAGAGCCCAGGTCCCATGACTGAGGATGTGCTTGAGACTTATCATCTCAAGCTGCGAGAGTGAGAGGTCTGTGTCTATATGTAGATGTACGAATAGAAAGATGGACATCCATAGTACAAAATGATCTGCATATGGCCCCCATTTGAACATCTCACGTATTTTGATTTCATAGAACTTCCCTTGTCTTGGCACTAGTAGCAACCTACTCCGAATTGGCAAGAAAGTATACCAACAAGGTGCATCACAAGCCCAAACATTCTACCAGTCTTCAACAATGGCGTCTTTACAGACCATTAAAATCCACGCAGTCCCCCTTATCCCCACCGACTTCGCCCTTTTCGGCACTGTCCTCTCCTCTCCCCTCCCGCCTTCCTCAACTACCCCGCCTCTACCTTTACCCTCCGGCTCCATCTCCGCGAACCAAGGCACCGCCCTCAAATTCTCCGACATAGCGCCTATCACATCCACCTACAACACTTCCCCCAGCGGCGCTCCCGCCAAGCCATCTATGAGCCTCTTCTCCTGCTTCCCCAGAACCCTCCGCACATCCAACGGCCAGCAAATCTTCGACGTCCAAGTCCTAGAACGCCACCCTTTCACCACGCAAACATTCATACCCCTCGCTTCTCCTTCTACCACTACAATCTCCTCCGCCGGCCAAGCCATCATCATCGTCGCCCCCACTCTTCCCAATCCTCCCCGCCCCCCGCCTTCGCCCCCGACCCTAACGCCTTACTTCCCGCAACTTCAATCAAAACAAAATGGACCGCCTGACCTACAACGTCTGAAAGCATTTTTGGCGGAGCCGGGCATGGGCGTTACATATGGCGTGGGGACGTGGCATGCACCTATGGTTGTAGTGGGGCAGAGGGTGGATTATGTGGTGGTGCAACATATCAGTGGGAGGGGGGAAGAGGACTGTCAGGAGGTGGATGTGCAGGGGGTAGAGGTTGTAGTGGAAGGGCCCGACAGGGCAAAGCTGTGACGGATTCGGGGTCTCTGCACAGAAGGGAGTGGGTTTCTATGGTACGGAATAAAGAGCAAAGACATCCGATGATTGGCTGGAACATGCATATAATACGAATTCCCGTTGAATACTCCCGAATCTCAGGTCGTCCAAATGTGCCCTCGGCTCAACCTGCTCCCTCCAAGCCTTGTCAAGCATAGCAGTTTCGTCCTCCACCGCCTTTCGCGCTATCAACAGTCCTCCGAGTTTCTGAGCCAGCTCATCGCAGTTAGGCTTCAGCTTTTCCAGAAGTCTCCTCCTGCGATCCCGGGTCAGAGCCACCCCTGGGTAGCATCTTCAATATCTCGTTCAGGACCTCCTCGAACTCCATAATCTCCTTGAGCATTATCGTTCCCTTATCAACCAAAAGCGCCATATCTGCCAGGCGAGTGACGGTAGTCAAGCCCATATCTTCCAAACCTTCAGCTTGGCAGCGAAGAGACACACCCTGTGGGAGATATCGCAGCCAGATACGAGGTCCTGGGCCATTGCCACGACGAGCTGTTCAAAGCTCAAGAGACCACACGCAGATATACTGGTATCCTGCTCAAACAGGATGTAGTCTTTCTAGACACCCAGCTTCACCTATTTCACAAAGCTTGAGATTCCCGTTTGCCACTTACGTCTTCGCCACAGATGCCAATGAACGCCTCTCCATGACTTCAATTAGATCAAGGACGGTATTTCCGATCCCCACTTATTTCTCTTCGTCTGCTCATACAAGTCATACTTCCAAACATAATCTTCAGCGAAGGAACCTTCTGTAAGTCTCCGCGAATCTACTGAAATCCGCATCCGCAAGGAGTGCTCCTATGGGTCCCATTCCCAACCCTACCAAAACGTCTGTAAATCAGCGAAAGTCACATCCCGCCCTTCGATGCACAAAGGCAACATTTGGGTAGCTAGCCTGGCCAGTGAATATTCCCCTGTCAGTTTCTCTATAGGCTCTTCAGCTGCGTTAGAAAGTCTACGGCATTCGTCGATGCGATTACAATCACGCCCAAAATCTTTCATTGGTGTATCGACTGGTCGAACCTTTTCACTTGTGTACCATTAGAAGTCTCTCAGGGATCACTAGAGACGCTGACCACAGAGCAGTGCTATCGGCTAGAGACATGCTTAACCCATTAGAAGCGGTCCTCTGTTTGAGCTTGAGCGCAGTCCTTGTTTGGTGAGGGCTGCAGTATGCAGAGAGGTCCAAATCGGAACTTTGCACACGAAAAGGATAGTCGAAAATGCAAAACAACCGGAAGTGTATTCGCAAACCCAGACTGCTAGAAAGGGCCAGATTTCTCTCAAAAGGGTCAGCATGGCTCAGATTAGGGTATGCTGCTACCCGGTTTCTTTGTCAGTGTCTTGCCAGACATGTTTGAGCCGTGGACCTCCTTGGCTGGGCAGCTCAGACCGCTATTCGGCTTGGGATCTAGGCAGAGTTCTTATTTTTTGAACAGACTCATCTCTTTGTTCGTCAACGAAAGGCCTGCAAAGCGCTGTCGGGGTTTCGGGATCACTTCTTGCACATAAAGGCTTGCCATCATTCTGCTTTTCAATCCCAATCCTTTCCTCAGCAGTCAATCTCACCGCAACCGCCGTTTTCTTCTTCTATAATGGCTCACGCAGGACCCTTGCGGTAAGTGATTCGAATCAAAACCTCTACGCGTAACGCTTGTCGCCTGATGCACGTTCAGACCAGACCCGACGGAGCCGACGTCCAACCTAACAGGAGCCATAGATGACATGAGTGCTGTGTGGACGGAGCTGCTTCAAGATATCGAAAATTTTAGCACATCCATTACGGAGCAATACTCTGACCACTTTAGGGAGCTACGTCAAGAGATCGCCAAGTTGCAGCAAGACATCCCAAAGGAATCCACATTCTTCACTGATCATTACGGAGACGGCGCTGAGCGTTTCAGGCTGGAAACAGCTGCAATGAGAATGATGGAGCAAAAACAAGAGGAGATGGAGGAGAGATTCGATGACCGCTGCGGAAAGATGGAGGAGACGCAATGCAGAATACTTGAAGTGCGAGTCAGCTCTCCCAAAGATAAACCAACATGCTGACCTCTATTCGCAGGCTCTCAAAGGGCTCTCTGACAGCCAGGAGAATAGCATCGTATCAGCAGCCTCCAAAGCATTGAAGATGCTATCCGCCAGTCTGCTCCGTCACGGCGAGAACCTGTCAGCCGTCACAAAAGAGCCACCCGCTCGAATCGCAAACTTCTTCACCTGTTCAACCAGACTGTTTCCAAGCGGCCCTATCCCCACCCTCACCAAACTCCACACTCTCCCCTCCATTCTCAAAGCCCACTGGCAAGCTGCTTCGCACCTGGACTCGACAATGAGCGCCGCCTACCCGTGGCTGAGCTTCGCCATGGCTTCGTGCTACCACTTACCTCTCTCCGCCTGGTCCGTACAATCCACGCTCTCACTGTACCAGCGGTACACCGTGGACTTTGGCTACGATGGCACGGTGTCCTATCTGATTTTCTGGGTCGTTGTAGTGTGTTTTCATACGGCTGTCACCTATACTCTTGGAGGAGGAGGAAAGCGCTCCGCGGTGGTCAAGGCGCTTCTTCTCTGGGCCGGCCCGAAGGTCGTGTTTCGAGCGTGAGAAGGGTTTGGTCTTGACATTTTGTGAGGGGTTGGGTTTTGAAATAGACTAGAATGTGAATTGGTTTGAGTGGAAAGCTGGTGTGATGTAGCGACCAAAGAATGAAATGCCGTACCACCCCACCTGGGTGTCTCTTTTGATGTGGAAGAGTAGAAAGCGGGCACATCTATTATTGGCAGCACCATGATAAGATCTCCTCGATTAGAAACAATCGACTTTCGACCTAGTCACAATGGTCCACAGTTGGGGGAGACATGTTTGGCTCTCGTCTTTTGTCAAGGTAATATCCATGTAGCTCGACTAGTTCCTTCGCAAAAACCCAAGTTGAAGGCCGAGAGAGGCCGTTTTCTTTTATGTAGACTAGGTTCCAGTGTTTTGAATGACCGACTGCGCGATACCCTCGCTGATAACTAATAACATATAAACCGAGACACTGAGCTGCAAGGCGAATCCCAGAAGCGCGAGATGGGTCCATGTGCTTTCATACGCCGATAGAGCGACGGCCATAGGGTATGAATGCGAACCCTTTGATGTTGCTGTATTCTTTGCTTTTGCTTTGCGACCACGTTCCTTGCTGGGCCGATGTCTGGAAATTGATGCATGATGTGGGGTAGTAGATCAGGCAGAGACGCCGAGGGCGAGGAAGATTATAGATATGGCAAATGCATCACTCGGTTTTCCTCGAAGCATTCTTTTCCTGCACTGGGTGCTAGATGGTTGCATGGGCTCGAGTTAAGATTCGGGTAAGTCATCTCACGGAGTTTTTTACCAATTTTCACGAATCACATGATAGAGGTTACTTACGGACATCGAAGGAGTCGAGGAATTCGTTCTTTGCTCATGACCTCGCGCAGTGCTGGCCGTCAGGCAAGAGGTTTAAAAAAGGCGGCATTTTGAGAAACTGAAACCCTCTTACTCCGTACGTTAACGTCAAATCTGGATATCAAACACTTCATCGCGTGTCTTCCACGATCAGGCTCCCTCAAGGATGAGATCAAACAGCGCAGAAAGCTCTTCATTCAGGTAATCTGGTCAGGATTATGAGGAATTGTATTTGGGGCACGTGGTCTGACGTTCTTATAAAATATGTGCTGGGGGCGCGGGCTTCCCAGTAGTGGAAAGGTTGTAGGATCTCTACAATCACAATAGTACACTCGGGGGAGACCCCCGGAACTCCCCTTTCCTTCTGGGGGCTATCCGAGGGCTCCTACCGGAGGGGTTGGAAGTATCTACATGGCTTATGAAATGTGGATGGCGGATACAAGTTGGGTGCGTAGGTGGTGTGGTAGCCTTTGGGAAGGAGGAGGTATTCGTATATCTCATCTCGAACTTCACGAGGGAGGACGAACTGGTCCCCGAAGGACTTGCCTAGGTTTGTATCTGTGGGTGTAATTTGATTGTTGGTCAAGGATTAATTGATGCGAGGAGGTGATGCGGATGATGTTCGGCAGATGATGGAGTTGGAGTTTTTTCTTACGGCAACAAATACTAGGACAAGAAACGAGTGTTGCTTGACGTAATTCAGGGCCTTCGGGTATGTTAGTGGATCCGAAAGCAATCATGGGTCATGAGTGTTTTTGAAATGAAAGCTGATACAACACTTGTTTCTGCTTTTTAGTAGTGGCACTGAACTTTTGGTTCGTGAGCTCGAAAGAGCCGACTGTTATCTCCAAGCCAATCCTGCGAAAGGTTTCGCTCAAAGAGCGGACTCCCTGGGGGCAAATTCGCCCCAAGTGATCTTCGATCTTGGGAAACTGCGTAGTCAGAGTAGCTATTCGGGAAGAGTAGCCGTGAACCATAGATGACCTAGTGGGATCTTTCAGGAAGTCATGGATATGATGCATACTTGTTTACAAACCAGGAAGGACAAACACCTCTCGATTTAGACCGAAACAAGTTTCACGACCCATCCATCTCGTGACCCCGAGAAAAGTCAAAATAACACGGAAACACAACTCCTCGCGGACTGGAATCGCAACATTCAGCAGCTCAGTGAGGCCGTGATCCATTGTATGAATCTCACTGCGGGGAGGACTTTAAAGAGGGGGGGGGGGGGCATGTGGCGGTATGTTGGGATGTGGATCAGCTCGTCGAGAGGGAATAGCGAATGGTGGAAACGGGACTTTGGTGTAGGGCAGTTGGATAAGTGACGGTAGAATGCAAAAGATGGGAGGGAGGATGCAACTTAAAGACAAGATGGTAATACTAGGATAAGGAAATAAAGGCGCTGCTGAATACCTATGAACTCACTCCATCACGTCAAACGGAGCTTTTGGTCGGAAGAGTAGGTCTGAAGACCATGATCCACGTCGAACGGCTCGTGCTTCACTCAACGTTCTTCAAACTGACTCGTCTTTCTTACACCAGAGAAGATGAATCAAGAGAGTCCTACCCCCAACATCCTCGCTAGATTGTGCCATTCTTGATCAACAAAGGACCCTCGATGAACCTGCCAACCAGCAACCATTGTGTGACCTTTGGATGAAGTCTCGCCGCAGAGAAAGCACTAAAGAGATTCCCATCTTTTGTGTACGACGTCTTTGCGCCTTTCAAGATGAGAGCCTTCACAACTTCGAGGCGGCCCGCGGCACAGGCGCCCATTAGTGGGGTGCCATGGTCGCCACCTTCGAGTTCGAGCTCTGCGCCTGCATCAAGGAGCATGTCTAGGCATCTCTCTGCAGATTGTGTGGCGGCTGCATAGAGCGGTGTTTCCCCGAATAGAGCTCGATGTGCTAACAACTTCGGTATGAGCGCTTTTGGCAACCGTCGCAGCAGCATTTTGAGGTGAGTAGGATTGTTCCGACCCGCAACGGCCGTTAGAACGTTGCTTTGGCGCGGTTCGTAGACGCTAGGGTTGGGCGCTAGGTTGAGGATGAAAGATGAGCAGAAAGGATATCTCCACTGCAAGATTAGAGATAGAATGGTTATTCCGAATGCTGCTTCTGCGTCGAGCGCATACCCTTTAAAATTAGTGACGAGATATATGACGACGTCGCAACAGTAACCTTGAGCTGCACAATACAAAGCTGTGCGACACCTCCGGTCTCGTACTGTTAGATCGGCTCCTCCTTCTATCAAAGCTTGGGTGGTTTCCAAGAAGCCGTATGATGCGGCCACCATGCATGGACTTTCAAGGAATTTGTTAAGGGCGTTTACGTTTGCGCCGGAGCGAATAAGAAGTTCGATAACTTGTGTTTGGCCCTTTCTCGCTGCGAAATGCAAGGGCGTCCGGAGTTCGTGGTCATCCACGCTGTCAACAGAAGCTCCATGATCAATAAGATATCTGGTAATGTCAACACGTCCGAAAAATGCGGCTATATGCAAAGGCTTTGCGGTGGCCAAGCCCGTTTCCAAGAAAACTAATCCAGACGCAAGGTCAGCATAATGGAAGGCAACGTCTTTTACATGGTCGAGATCGTAGCACCCTCCGCAAATATGATCTGAGAGCATTATTCCTTCCACTTTGGCTTATTTAGTCAAATGCAGCCTAGGAATTGAAGCATGTTGTCATACCTTTGCGAGCATGATCGATGATCAGCTCTACACAATCTGCATGACCACTTGCTATAGCTACATGTATCGGATGGACGGGTTTACAGCAGCGTAGTATTCCCTGGGGAGCTTTTTCGAATAAAATGCGGAGGATCTGGGCATTACCAGCACTTGCAGCGTAATGAAAGGGTGTGTATCCTCTGCAATGGTTCCGATTACCCTCGGCCCCCGCAATCGAAGCACCATTCGCGATTAGGTATTCTGCGATCTCGAATCGTCGATGTGCAAAAGCGCAAAGAACAGGTGTGTCGCCTTCGAAACCTGGAGAGCCGCTATCAGTATTGACACCTTCCTCCATAAGGGCCCGACAGAGTTTCATATCTCCTAACTCAATAGCGAGTCTGAGGAGCTTCGAAGCACTCCGCGTTTCCTCTTTGCCCATGGCCTGCCGACCAGCCATTACTAGGTATTAGTCAGACACGGGAATCTGGCATCTAGGCGAGCGGGCTCAACCTTACCTCCAGGAGATGTAGCCTCCTTCAAGGCATCCGCTATCTCCGGATGACCGTACTTTCGTGCCACTAGCTCGGATGTGAAGCCTGAATCGTCTTGTAGAAGCAAATCGCATCCCCTATCTATGAATATCATGACCGTTTCCAGGTTTCCAGATCGGATAGCAGCATGCAAAGGGGGGTCCCGTCCACGAGCAGCTCTTATTGTATCATCTGCGTTTTTGTCGAGTAATAAAGAGACATTTCTCGAACTACCATCAAGAGCCGCTATAAAAAGCGCCGTCTCTTTATTGTGGGTGACACTGTTGATATCAACTATGAGATGATTGTTAAGAAGGAATTGCAGCGTGCAGCCTCGGAGATTGGCAGCCAAGTGGAGTGCTGTGGCGTTGTGAGACCATCCGTCATGCAATTTTGCTGTGATTTTTCCATTCCAGTCCGTGCTGACCCTCTTGAGTGAACGCAACAGTTCTTCGCTCTCGGATTGACAGGCATAATGAACCACGCTCCATCCATTATTATCTGTAGCAGAGACGTCCGCGCCACGGTGAATCAGAACCTCTACAACTGCTGTATAGCCTCGCTTAGCGGCTGATATCATGGCGGTTTTGCCTTCCGCAGAGCGGTCATTGGGGTCAGAGCCCAAATCGAGGAGATCCTTCACAGTCTTTTCCATTTGCGAATACTTTCCTTCACAAGCACAAAGAAGCAGTCCAGGTGTCGCGCCGACGTCACCACGATCGGCTCTCGATCTTCGGAGAAGTTCTTCCAAAAGTTGGCGGCTACACTCCCCATAAAAGCAAGCAGCTTGAAGAGAGCTCAAGTTGGAGATTCGATAGGCTGTCGCATCCACCGAGGGGCAGTATTTGAGGATAATGTAGGCCAATTGTTCTATTCCGAAGACGAGGGCAAGACATAACAGGTGGGGATCCGAGCACACCTTCCTGAGAAAGTCTTCGTCCTTTGTGCTCTCTAGAATCTTAGTGATCATAGCCGCGGACCGGGTTGCTTCTCGCATACCATCATCATCCTTTTCTTGCCTAAGAAACTGTTTCTCCCAAATGTCAACAAGGTACGTGATTGCTGTACTGCCCCTGGGGTCTTGCGAAGTTGGATCAGCACCGTGTTTGAGCAATATCTCGAGCGCCTCGAGACCCCAATCATACCCGCGGAGTGGGTCTCGTGAGTAGGCCTTCACAGCATAGTGTAAGGCGGTCAAGCCATCTAGCGATTTTTCATGAACGGCGTCTTCGTCGCTGGGATCTAGTAAGAAGGTCAGGGTCTCTTTGGAACGAGACTGTGCGGCAAGGTGTAGAAGCGTTCTGCCATCATTGGCCTTTAGACGAGGGCATAGCTGTTTATCTACTGCAAAGCCTTTAAGAATGCTCAACGCCTGTACGTTGCCTTGCGAGGCGGCTAAGTGTGATACAGTAAGTCCTTGTTTGTCAATGGCATCGACGTCAACATAATGGCTCAATAAGAGCTGAAGGCAAAGATAGCGACCTGGATTTTCTACGGAAGCGTGTAATGGTGTTCGTCCCTGAGCATCAGTCAAAGTACAATCAGCCCTGTGCTCCAGTAGAAATCGGACGATTTCAATGTGGTCATTTGACGCGGCTAGATGAAGCGCTGAATTTTGCTCTCGACCGTCACGGCCACCCACTACATTCACATCAAGCTTGTGATCGCGTAGTAGTTGCTTGAGAACGCGGAGTTGGCCATATTCAGCGGCAGCTAGAAATGGAGTTAGGTAGTCGGTATGCGCAGCCATTGGATCTTCCCATTTGCAAGCCAAACTTTCAAGTGACCCTGCCGTTGGGAATTTTCTAGATCTCAATGAAACGTCCAGTAATCTCGCGTGGTCCTTGGGTCGGATGTCGGCCCCTTTGATACTCTCCAGAATTCCGAGAGCAAGGTCGTTGTTTTTATCGGACAGTAGCTCATTCGATTCAGCGTCGATAGTCGCCCCATTGAGCAGCAGCTCGACGCATGATGTCTTGTCGGACATAAACAAGGAAATATACATGGGTGACGCGTGTCGACAACCTTTCTGAACGTCTGCTCCACGGTCTATGATCAACTTCACGGTGGACTGCCGCGACACTCCTAATTCAGCTGACGGTGTCGGGATGTCAAACAAATCCAGATCATCCTCGTCCAAGGTAGAGAGTCCTACTAAGGCACATTCGAGAGGGGTGCCAAATCGACTTGATTGATTGACAAAGCACCCTTCTTGTAGCAGCCATTCGCAAGCCTCAGGAAGGGCTAGCATAGCAGCAAAATGTAATGGACTTGCTGTTGCTAAATCAGTGGAATCGCGGAGTGATAAATAGTCAATCATTTCGACCGTATGGTCATAGCAACGAAATACGGAAAGTAGGTCTTGAATCCAAGAAATGAATACGAGCGGCTTCGATGGGTGCAGGAGATGCTGCGTTAGAGACCAGACCTCCGACTTTGTCAGATTTTTGCGGGCATGTTCCGCCCAGTAGCGAACCGCATACAAACGGAACGTCAAATTCTGGTACAAGGACTCCTTAGACGTCTTGCCGCTGTGAGTGAAGTCTTCAAAAGACAAACACGTAAGACACGTCTCTGCCAACTCCACATCGTCAATTTCTGGGCCGAAATGATAGACGCCGAATTCACTGTCCAGAGATTCTATACCAGTCGTGAGGAACTCCTTGACGGTGAAATGGGCCAGCTCTAGACTTTGACCCGATACTGATCTCCGCACCAAGCTGCTGCACCATCGAAGAACCTCGTCCTCTCCCGAAACTATTGTCCAATCGAGCGTTGTGTCTCCGGTGTTGATTGATATGGCCTCGCATAAAGCTGAAGAGCTAAGCGGTACCTTCGAGCATACAAGCCATCGTAGCGACCTTTGAACCAGCTGCTGTACCTCTTTGCTGCGTTTGTTGACCCGCTGGAGTATTAGCTCGTATGTCGCGTGCAGTGTAGGAGGCAGTGTATTGAGGGCTTTCCGGCGAGCCGCGTCGTTGGGTAATTCGCATAGATGATCCATTTGGCAGACAACCCATCGAAACCTAATCATCGTTTT
This sequence comes from Alectoria sarmentosa, assembly GCA_009733775.1. Taxonomy (NCBI): domain Eukaryota; kingdom Fungi; phylum Ascomycota; class Lecanoromycetes; order Lecanorales; family Parmeliaceae; genus Alectoria; species Alectoria sarmentosa. The sequence continues at coordinate 73,784 of WOGZ01000048.1, forward strand.
AGCTTAGACAATCTGGCAACCATTCTCCGACGATCTTTGGTCGGGCCGTCGAGTATCCGAAGCAAAGCGAAGATGAAATGGAATGGATGTGCACTTACATGCCGTCGGCACCTTCCACTAGCCGTTCCATTATGTCTCGCTTCAGCGAATTATCTTTGATGCGCAGATCTCTATTGCGGGTTCTGAGTTCGATTTCGGCCCCCACAAACAATCTGAGATCGCTACTCCTCGCAGCAATGGAGACCTGGTCATAACCCTCTAAAGCTTCGCGAATATCCTGCTCGTCCCTGCTGAGGAACAGATTCTTGATATTGACTGCTTCATCGCTATAGTTCAAGCTGGAGAGTAGTCTTGTGACCAACTTGCTCTGTGTCCCACACTCGTCCAAAGCATCTACGACAATCATAGCGTTGTTGAAACTTGAAGCCATCTCGATAATCAGATCACGTATGTCTTCCAGGCTGAAGCCGACAGATGCCCGATCTGGGGGATTGTGCTTTGCATAGAAAGCCTGAAGCTTCACAAAGCTCTGTTCATCCTGCACAGCAAATTGACATGCAAGAGAACCGAGAATATTTCGCGGATCCTGTGTTGTGGGGTTCTTGTAGTCACAGTAGAAGAAAGCGACTGCAGTATTAGGAGAGCTTCGTCCTAAGGCTTCTTGAATGACCGAAGACGCTAAGACAGTCTTCCCAGCGCCAGGTATACCATAACACCAGAGTTTCGCGCGAGAGCAGCCCAGCCAAGATATGAATTCATCACTCTCAATGAGCCATAGGCCTGTCCCGGGATGTCTAAGTTTCAAACTCATGTCGTGATTCTGATGTGGATCATATGGTTGAATCCAGTTCAGAACCTTTTGACGTTCTTCGCTGACGGTAATACGCGTTTCGGCCGCACGCTTCTGACGAATTTCGGATTTGATGTCATTAATTCCATTCTGAAGATCCTTCTGCCTTGATAAAGTCTGGAGAAAACCTGTCATTCCATCAACGTTTAAAGCAAGACTCAGAGTTGATTTATGTCGTTCAATCTCCGTGCAAAGGGTCTTGGCCTCGGAGACGGAAAAGGGCCACTTGAGTCTCTTTATTGTTTTGATGCTGTGGCCTCCGGTCGATGAGTCACATTTATCCAAGATTTTCCTGACTTTATCCACGGTCTGAAAGCAAGAATGTATGTGATTTGCTTGGATTGTTGTGTCGAACGGCTCTCCGTCCAGTTGATATGCAACAAGGTAAAGGTTGTGCAAAATTCCAGATAAGGCGCCCATTGCCAATGTCAAAGCTGACAACTCTTTCGGGGCGCCCTTGACCGCCTTTACATATTTGAAAGTCCGACTAAAGACGGCATCGGCGATTGATATCAGACCAGCAATGCTGGCCGAGACGGAGAGGGGATCCGCCATTGCTCTTTTTGGTCGAAAGTTAACGATGTGGACTGATGTGTGAGAGTCGAATATTCAATGCGACTTGTTTTATGCTAGAAAAGAGAGCGAGTAATGATTGGAGTGGCTGGCCCTGTGTGAGTAGAAGGGGAAAGAGCGGAATTTTGGATATATGTAGAGAACAAGGCTGCAGCTATGGCAAATGGACGCTACAAGCCCTTCCAACGCTCGTAAATTCCGCCCGTAGGGCGGCCTTGCGGGCCATTTTGGGCACTAGTTAGTATGTAGTCAGTCCTTGCCGTCTGAGCGCATCGGATCATCGCTAGTCAAGAAGCACAGCCTCTGGGAATTTCATGAAGAACTCGACGGCGAGGCGAGGTGCATCAGGCTCAGACGCAGGCATACCATCACGCCAAGTTTTTGGAATGCGGGGTTCACGAAGTGAATCGGGCCCAAAACAAGGCAACCAATCACACCGAGGCATTTCATATGCAGGGTATATGTTAGAAGAGTCGATTGGATCGCGGCACACAAGGCTGAGAGTTGCTCGGCTGTGCGTGTTTTGTCATGCAGCCTCGCGTTGTCGAACATACTTTATAGAGTAATCGTCTGGATCGCTGCAGACTACTCTACAGGACAAAATACTTACTCTGAGAGCTTGGCGGAAGAGCAATGTCGAAATTTGCCTGCGATTTTATATGCCCTGCTCCCTGACTTGGGGCGTCCGAAGCTTACAAGCAAAGCTCGGTAGAGATAACCTAATCGTAGCACCACTATTCGCCATGCTCATTTGTATGTACCTCCGTAGATAGTCGGTAAGAATTTTATGACTGGCCTATCGCAGCGTTGTCCTAGAGTATGATTGTTTCAGCCATATCCATCCGTTATAGCTCAGACGCATTCAACAGTGCGAGAGTGGTAAAAGAGCAAGAGCTTGACCAACAACATTTGCCTAGTCTCGAAGAGGAAAGGTGGTACGGCAGAACTGTCCCACGCGAAGAGCCGAACCCTAAGTTCATAGGAACCAAGATCTGTCCTCGAGTCAGACCTCGAAAACATTGAACGTTTTATCTACTCAATTGCTTCATCCCCCATCGTTCCCTTCGACCCCTTGATCGATCCGCCTGTTGTCACAGAAACACCACCATCTCAATTAAACCAACCAACCACCCCAACCATGCACCTCACCCTCCTCCCCATTCTCTCCCTTCTCCTCCCCCTCGCCCTCGGCGCCGAAGTCACCACCGAATACACCATCCAGAACGACTGTAACCGCAAGACTCAGCGCGGCGACAGCATCTCCGTCCACTACCGCGGCACCCTCGCCGCCGACGGCTCCGAGTTCGACGCCAGCTACAACCGTGGCAAGCCCCTGGACTTTACGGTTGGCAAAGGACAGGTCATCAAAGGGTGGGATGAGGGATTACTGGATATGTGCATTGGCGATAAGAGGACTCTGACGATCCCGCCGGAGTTTGGGTATGGAGAGAGGGCGATGGGGCCTATTCCGGCGGGGAGCACGCTTGGTGAGTTGTTCGCTTTTGGTGGTGGTGGGGTGGGGGTGCTGATGTTGTTTGGTAGTTTTTGAGACGGAGTTGATGGGGATTGAGGGGGTGACGAAAGATGAGCTATAAATCTTGGGTTGGAAGTAGGATGTATGGGATATAGTGTCGGAGGCGGGTATGTTTCGATTCACCGTTTACTACGAACACGCGGAAGAAAACATGGACTATCTGCTTGCTGTTGGATCTTTGATCTTGTAAAGTCCGTGTCGATTGAAGAGCGCCATCAATGGATGCCTAAGCCCTGCGCGATAATCGAGGGTTTGACTTGCAGCGAGTCTTTTCACATACTCGGAATTCTTGGGGGAGGCAGTGGTGTGTACCTCGTAGCCTGTAGCTGCGGTGAATTGAATAGCATTGTCACCGACTCTTCAGGAAACTGCCCAACAAGCAGTGCCTTCCATTGTGCTTTCGGGATACGGTAGGATATTTCAATGCGAGGTAGTCTCTGTTGAATTAATCGCTCCATAAGACAATCAATTAAGTAAATCATGAGCACATGCATGGCCTCAGCTGCCACAGTCTGTCTGCATTACACCTTGCTACATAGAAAATATCTACACTTTTACATTCTACAATGCAGAAGCCTATTACTGATTCATACCCCTACGTATGGCTAATCACTAATCCATGCTCCTTTTCTGGGTGTAGGGATATGATTCAGTAAGATGGGGTATGAATGTGGAATTGAACCATTCATTGGGGTATGGCGTAGTAGTTTGCCCTTTCTTGTTTCATGATCGGTTTGCTGAAGCTTTGGTCCGAGGGTCCCTCGAGTCATCCAATACCAAGACGCTGCGTTCTGCTGGATGTCGACTTGATGCGTCCGCCTTGCCACTCATGTCAGAGACAGGCTCTTCATCCACAAAAGGCTTGAGCAACCAACCATCTCTTAATCACGCACAGCCATGCAACGCGGTCGTTCCAACTTCCCAGTCATGCGACGGAGGCTACGAGATAGCGGCCGGATTCAAAAACGGGCCTGCCCGAAAGCTCCGGGGGCTCAGGGGCTAGCGCTGTACACTGACCTAGTTGTCGTCATTAAGACAAGGCTGAAATGCACTTCTCCAACTCTCCTCGACTCTCCATCCTTTCTTAAAAACGGCTTGAAATCCCTGAGATTGAGAGCAAGTACACGCCGATGAATTTGGTAGACTTTCATGATTTACATGATTGCCGGAATGTGAGAGACATAAGAGGATGGAAACTGACATGGCAGTGAGGTGGTGTCTCAAATAATTGTAGCGTATTCAAAACCAGTTGGAATGTCTTGGCACTTTTCGTCGCTGCCCCCCCCATACATTTTTGTACTGTAGCACCAACATCCGTTAATATCATCGATACAATCAAATAACAAGTGTCGCAAATAATCGAATTTATACAAGTCTCAACCCTATAATTATGTCTCCCGCACGCATAAATGTTTTCATATCATCGAACGCACCTTCATCGCTTCGTATTCGCAACAATAATCGCTTTTTTACATTTTTTGAAATAACCTCTGCTCAAGAGGCTCAAAAATAAATCTTTATTCAAAAATAACGTAAAAAGGATACAACGCGTATTATAATTTTATAGATCGTAAATAAAAATGCAAGGGAGATAATGAATAACGTTATTCATTAGCAAAATAAGCGCAAAGAGATAAGGTACGTTGTCCGATGTTGGTGCAGTACAAAAATGTATGGGGGGGGCAGCGACGAAAAGTTCCAACTGGTTTTGAATACGCTAATTGCCGAGGTTTATCATCAGTAACTCCATTACGAACAAGGAAACTCGTTACGTCTGGCCGAATCTTGAACAACTGCAGCGGACACGCCACAGTGACGCCAGCTCTCAGTTCCTTATCTGAAACGCAAAATTTACTACGAATTTCTGAACTATTGGGCCTTCATGCTGCTCTATGGCATTAAGGTTACGGCTGAGGAAGTGAGATCTGCTGCTGCTGCTGCTCTGATGCGGTCAGCATGTCTGGATGGAGTTGCTCGGCCGACACTTGGCCATACTTGAAGATGCTGGAACTCCATCTTCTCACGTTTCAGGCTCTATGGAGCCTAGCATGGTCCTACTTAGCTCTGTCTCTGACTCTTCAATTCTCTTGCATGACCAACAGAACAGAGTAGTGTTATAGACCTTTAGGCGCCTGAAGGAATAGGAATCAGCGACGTGCATCGGCGAGCTCAGCCTTGAAAAACGTGAAACCCAGCTGACTGTTTACTGCAGGGACGGCTCACGCCATTTATGCATTAGCAAGATTGCATTATTCCACTAGCCTGCCTTGCTCAATATAACATGCGTAGGCGGTGAGAGTTCAGAAGACTGAAGATAAGTAACGCATGTCTTATTATTTCGTGATGGGAATGCATTCTGCCATACATTCTTTCAACTCCACTGTTTAGAATCCTGCAGAAATTCGCGTTGGTATGGCATCGACTGTTCACGGATACGGCAGGATTGTCACTTCAGGTGATGGGTTGGAAGTTGATCCGAGCGCGATTGGATTCCATCAGCTACCAGAGTCGCTAGGGATCGAAGCTACACCAGGATAACTTGGTCCTAGCCCTGGACCTCAAACACTGCCAATTCCACAAAAAGAGCTTGCTTTGGATAGAACAACGACAGCTCAATCCCAAATAGCTAGCCCTTCCGACCTCAAGATCCCATCCGGGAGTCGTTCATCCCCGAAATCAAAACGTTTGCTACCTTTAGTCATGGCTGCGATCATCGTAGTTGTCATAGTATTGGCACTTGCAATACCCTTGGCAGTACGGCTGAAAAAGCCTTCCAAACCGTATGTCAGGACCGTTACTCTCGTGGACACAGCTAATTGTTCTAATATTTGCATAGGAGCTCTCCGGTCAATTCAAATTCTACCACTCGGATCTCGACTGAATTACCTACCTCCGAAGCTTTCAATGGAACTGCTCTCGCGTTTACAAGCGTGGATATTACGAGTGTACCTGATCTCAGTCTTTTCTATCAAGACTACAATTCCTCAATTCACCGATTACACAGCATTGAGCTCTCATCATCCACAGGTGGCTTTCCCTTCGTTGCCTCAAATGCAAGAAATGCCACACCGCTGACCACTCTCACCTACCCAACTAATAATGGGGCGCTAAATGTAAGATTGAACTTACTCACTGTATACGATCCATCGTTGACGACCTGTTAGTCTCACCTGTACTATATCGACATCGACGACACATTGCAAGAGCTGTACAGTACCGACAATCTCCTGACTTGGCAGCTCGGATCTCTTGGCGACTGTAATATCACGGCATCTGTTTCATCCACGGCCCTGACAGCCTTCTTCAGCGACCACTGGCTTGGCCAAGACGGAAACAGCACAGGAATTCGTCTATACTATGGGGCGCCCGACAACCAGATCCATGAACTTGCATTGTTTCCGAACGTCGGCTCACGTTACTTCTCACAGTTCATTTTTTCCGGCACCAACGGTAACGCTGGGTTTTCGTCTGCTTGGTGGGACGGACCAGGATTGGGAAATCTTTATTGTTCGATGAAAACAACAATTTTCAAGTATGGTCCAATAACTTCAACGACACCAACGACACCACTCAGCCTGCATCGTACGGTAAATGGGTAGAAGGTGAGTTATGGCCATCCCCAATTGGGATCCGTCCTCACCGTGTTGACAGAGACCAATGAGGCCAATTATCCCGTAAAAGCGAATACAGCTCTGAGCTTCGGCGCCGTCGGGACCGCCAGCACATCCCCGAATTCCGCCCGAGACCAACTGTGCTTCCAACAGACGTCGAGCGACATCAAGTGCTCGCCTATCTCGCCGTCAGACGGTACCCTCCTGCCTCCATCGGACGTCTCGGACACCGAGCCTGCACCAGCCGTACCCGGCTTTCAGATCCCGCAGCCGGGAAGCGCGCTCTTGGCCGCGTGGCTACCCACACCGGGCACTTTTCCCTGGGAGCTGAATATCTTCTACCAAATTGACAGCGGAGACCTCACTCAGTACGCGGATGCCACGGGGACTTGGGTCAACACCACCTTACCGACAAGATGAAAAGAGTGCGACGCCGATCCACAAGAGTCTTTGTCAAACACTGCAACTTCCCCTCGAATCGTCCCCACGCGCAACGTGAATCCCGTGATTGATTTAATGATACGAAATTCCCGGTCCGCCACGTTTGTTATTTTCCGGGGGGCAAAAATCGTAACGGATCGCCTGTTCTGCCTTCTCAGTAGGAGACTTATCGAAATTCGTCATGTTGGCATGGAATACTCGATAGGATATCGTCCTGTTGAGATGGAATCGTCGGTGGTATATAGCCGGGCCGCTCGCTTGCGCAATCAATGATCAGACGGTCATTGCTGTTGGAAATTACACCTCTCCCAGACCAGTGTCACGATTCCAGCCCTAGCCCTCATGCTAATGTTACCGTGGATCTACAGATGCACCGTTTGAGTGATTCGTCTGCTGGCTAGGATGCGCGGCGGGCCGGACAACAGCTTCAAGATTGGAAGTCGGAAGGATGGTGTGATATATAGATAGCCTCGAGAGTCACGAACGCCAGACTTGGCCTTGGAGAATCTGCCAGTTTGGATGTCATTCGGGCTCGCATCCGCAAACAATAGAGAGCTACACTCCTCAAAAAAAAAAAAGGGGGGGGGGGTCAAAAGTAGGTTCAATTGACGTCTGCAAATTCCAAGGGCGCAGTCCGAGCGATGTCCGTCCAATCTATCAGAATTTGGCCCCCCTGAGATCCCAGTCGCCTCGTATTCCGAAACACCTGATTTCGTTACTGTATATACTATGTGGTCCCAGAGACTTCTGGAGCAACCCATTCATCCTTCTTGAATAGTTCAACACAATCCTTTCAAGCCCCAAACCCTCTTCCATCGTCTCCAGTCATTGGTTTCGTATTTATGGGTTACCCATGATGCATAGCCACAGGCTCGACTCCGAACCCCGATTCCTTGTCACCCATCAGACTCTCATTTTCCGGCGATCTGGTGGACACACTCCGACTCTCGGAATACCTCCGCCCACGCCCTAACCGGGGATGCGTGGTATCGACTCCTTCGGGCACCCCTATCAAATCCCCCTTCTTCATCAACGGCACAGAATTAGCTCCTCCAGTCCAGTGGCCTTGCCCGGCTTCCTCATATGCCAATCTCTGAAGCTGTAATTTCCCGTCCAGCGTCCATTGTAGGCTCTTATATTCCTTCCATTTCAACCATTGACGGAGGAATTCCATGACCGTAGGCAGCACTAGGCTGGTAGAAATGAGCGCGGCGCCCAGAATCAGGATAATTGCAAGACCCAGCACGGAGAAAGAGATGGTTCCACTCGAGCTCTTGACGAATTGATTCTTGCACATCTTCTCCTGCATTTTGGTTGGCTTGCTCAAATACATTCCGTCAGGTATGTAGCCCGGCCCAGTGGCGTATTGAATGACCCTTTGTTGTAGCTTGGCCATGGAGACGGCAAACCAGGAGCTGACTTCCGTCATCCATTGATTGTTCGGGAGAGCCACTTGGTCAAGGTCGTTCACGGTTTCGGAAGCCCGCAAGGCGTTGGCTCCACGTGAGTGGACGCTATTGAAGGTTGTGAGGAAATAGGTGATGAGGTCAAGTCGTAATACAGTCACCATTTGAGCCTGATTGAGACTGATCTTGTTCTCCCGAAGTGAGTGGGACGCCAGGGTAACCGAGGTCAAGGGTGTGCATTGCTTGTTCGTTGGGTTGCAGTATTGGTGTTGATCAGTACAGGCGAGAGCGTAGACCAACTGATTCGACGTGTAATAAGTGAGGTTGCTGCCATCAAAATTAATTGGCGGAGATGGGGCAGTGGCAGCATAGAAAGGATCTGTGACAGGCGCCTCGTAGAAGACGGAATTAGGGGCGAGTAGAAAGAGAGATACATCGGCGTCGGTGCGATTGAGGGCATCGACGGGTTTCCAAGCGTTAGTACTCGCTCCTGCGAAATACACAATGGATCTAGGATTAGACGATCAGTCAAGATACTAGATCGTTCCATAGTAGGAGAGCTCACGTGAGCGAGTAGCTATTACTTCCCAATAGATTATGGGTGTCGTATTCGTATGTGTGATTGGCTCTTGGAAGAAACGGACCGTAGTCAAACTGCTCCAACGTGTCACCGTATGCGGGTTCAGTGGAATTAGTGTCATTGAATAGTCTTGCATAGGCTTCGGTGTGGATGGGGGAGCCTAGTGGTTCTCTATATCAGAATTTCTTCTTCGGGATAGAATCATAAATCGTGAGACAGCTTGCAGGGTTCAATCTGCTCCCGGAATGTGGCCTGCAACACAATACAAGACAGGGATCAGGCATGAAAGGCTGAAGCTTACATGTTGTGACTTTGCGGTATTGGACCCGCTCAGACTTCGGTGCATTGATCCCGAGTGCTTGGTGTGAATCAATCTGGCCGGTGTCCATCTCATAAGCAGAAGAGTCGCCGTAAAAGCACAGGTCGTTTGTAAAAGGACAAGTGGCATTTTGGTTGACGGTCCAAGGTAGCTGCTGTTGAGGATTTTGCGTGCATTGCAAAAGATTCTGCAAGTTTCCATAGCAGGCCCGCGAATATGTGGTAGCCGCAAGGGTGTCATTGACATCCACAGAAATAAGGGCAGCCGAAGCCTGGTGACTGCCGATGTTAGTGGACTTGAGAGATCCGCAATCTGAAGACCTAATCAAGGTTTCATTTCCGGCTGCTTTGGTGACTTCCGAGGAGAAGACGCCGGCGAGCCCTTCGCAATTTGGGAGTCAGCGCTGCTTTGTGAAGGCGACGACGACAGTGAAGAGACACTCCTAGGGAGCGAGATCGGCCTCTTGCTCTCCTGGTATGCCTTGCACCATAGGCTGAGTGTGCGATGAAAAAGATCCTCTCAACAATGTACGTACCAAACAGGACAAAATTGAAAAGAGCGAGAGCTACTAGCGGCAAAGTTTGTGTGAACGATCTGAGTGCATGTTTCCTCCAGGACCAGATTAATCGAGCAAGCTCAAAAGACGCCCCAATCGGAGTTTCTGTGTTGCGGAGTATGGCTTGCTGTTGATGATGAATGCCATCCTGAGGGTCGCGGGGGCTGCGGTGCTGGTGCAACGCATAGCTCATTATCTTCCAGCAAGAAGCACCGGCAGCTGTGACAAATATGCCGAGGAAGGCGGTAAGTAATCCGCCATCACGCTCGCTAAGGGTGGGAGTCGACCCAAGGATGGGTCCATGAGACCAATTGATCCATGGCCCTACATGCACATAAGCTGCAGCTGTTTGTGACATTTTGGAATTGCGCTGAGCTCGTAAGAGAGATCAGAGGGACGGGTGAATTGGGGTACTATCTACAGGTAGGAATAGAGGTAGGAATAGGATGAGAAGAGAAGTACTCTCAATATGAACATTGAGGAGAGACGACGGAAGAGCGAAGAGCCAGAACAAAAGAAAGTGCAGCCTGACTGAAGACGTGAGCTGAAGTTCTGCACCCACCCATCTCTTCAGCTCCCGGCTGCGTACATATTCAATTCCGACTCTAGACGCCCGGATGGCACTCACGAGTCGAGCAAGACGAGAAAGCGCACAGCTGTGAGGTGTGCTGTATCAGAGAAGGTACCTCGGTGGAAATGGAAAAACTAAAGCGAAGGTGCAAATCTTGGGATGCCATCTTCATTGCCATGGCGTCGATAACGTGTCACCTTGACGACACCATGCGCTCCGCCCAAGGTGGAGACGGACAATTACAGAGGAAAGGATGCATACAGAGACTACGGAGTAAGAAAGTGGCCTCGATGAGAAATGAGAGTATTGGACGTGTAGTAAATTAAAGCTTCTAAATTTAGCTTGAAGGATACTTCGTACCTAGGTAAGGTATAGAAAGTAAAGTATCGAAGTGCAATTATCTAGTGTGAACTGCCAAGCCTCCAAGCTAATGTAATATTAGTGCCTGTAACCACATGAAATTAACTCAGCTAAAAAGCCATCCAGACTAATTACTAATAATTAATGTGACTAGGTACAAGTACTGTATAGGTATTCAAGCCCAGATATTACACTAATCCTCGGCCCCTTGACGGGTCATGGCGTCAATGCCAAGAAATAGCAGAACCAATGACAGACGCGCACAGCCGAAATCGAGACTTCACATTGCAACCCCCTCTCAATCAATAATACTCTATTGACTTCACTCACATTTCAGCCTTGCTACGACTGACATATTTCATCTCACCCTCTCAATTCCTTTACAAGAACATACCATCTATGCCACAGCGATGGCTGCTTTAGGTGTACTTCCTCCCTTTGAGCGATCAAACGACTTTTCCAACGAGGCAAAGCGACGAGAATTGATCGAAGGATGACTTGTCGACACGCTTCCTCCGTACATCCATCTCACTTTCCAGCCTTGCAGCCAAGCAAAGACATGGATGATGGAAGAGTTGAAAAGCTCAAAACGGCTTCTTCACTCTGCATGCGCAAGGCTGATTTGCCGCCACTTTCAGCTGACCTTCCTCCACTCCCAGTCTCGATCAACCAAGCGCATTGAGCTAGCAACGCTCCCGCTCTCCAAATGGGGGCGACAAGTTTGGCTTTTTCTCCTCTCCAAGTCATCTCGTCTCTCTTAGCCAAATTGGGGAGATAGCCTTGTGTACCATGTGAAGTCTTATAAAGGCGCGTTGCCCACCATGATACTTCCTTCTGTGTTGCTGTTGTCGCGAATTGATATTAACGTACCGCTGGTCATTTGTGCCTCCTATCAGGGCCCAAGTTGTTCAATATGCACATCTACACTAGCGACAAGACTTCTGCCAGGTCCTTCCCGTGGCTCTGGTACCTGCGCCTTGTTGCGCTCATCTTCACATTCATCGTACTTGGCATCACAGCGTCAAACTCTGCAACCTTCCACAGCATTGGATGCGACGCACCGGGTAAACTCAGCTACAACCTCGCCGTCGTATGTCCATATCCACATCGTTGGTTGAACGTCTGCTGACTTTAGTCCCAGTCGATCCTCTCCCTTATCGCCCTCTTCTATTTCATCCTCGCCTCGGGCCCCTCCCGCATCACCAGAATTCTCCCCTGGTTCATATGGGGTCAGCTAGCCCTTGATGCTCTCATGTTCATCTTCTGGCTCTCCGCTGGCGCGACCTCCAGCTATAGCTGCACCGACCTATGCAACGCTTGCGGCATTATCGATGGATACGTGTACTTCGACTCCGAGTCCTGCGAATGCTCTACATTATTCTTCAAACGAGATAGTTCACCAAGGCCAGTGAATGTTCTGCAACAGAGGAGGAGTCATTCAGGCGGAGGCAGCACAGATTCGACTGGAGGCGGATCAATTGCCGCGAAGCAGGCTTTTGATGCCATCATGACGTAAACATACCCTCCTGAGGCTCAATCTCAACCAGACACCTGACCATTAGACAGGGTTCTCTTTGCCGTATTCATAGCTGCCGATCTCTTCTGGATCATCAACTCGCGCAGATCCGGTACCACTACAGCATCCGCTCCCACAATTGGGGCGCCAATGAATAATGAGGAGGCAGGCATGCCCGTTGGAGGAGGGGGAGCGCCAATCTATACCCCGAAGCCAGGCTCCGAGTACAACAATCAATTGGATCCTCGGGGCGCATATACAGGCCAGTCAACCCAGAGCCAAGGCGGATCACCCCAGCTGCCAATGTCCCAGGAACCATATTCTGGAGGCCAATATTCTCAAGGTCAAGCTCAATATTCGAGCCAGACCTCATACCCTCAGGACCAGCAGATACCATTGCAGACGTACCCTTCGCCGCAAGGAGAGTACCCACCGCAATACGGAGGCCCAGTCCCCCAGCAGACTAGCTATCCCGAGCCTCCAAATGGCGTCTCGGAGATGCACTCGCCTACAGAAGTGTCAAAGACCAATCATGTCTGAACTCATGGTACTTGCATGGGTTGTCGGAGGCATCGGGTTTGAAGTCAGGCAGAGGAGCGTTACGAGTGATATGGAAAATAATGTCGTCGACACGGATTGGATGGGATTGGGCTCTTTTGGACTCGTTGTTCGTGATTTCCGTTGTCAGAGGGTCATTTTCAAGAATCGTTGCCTGGGGTTACTCTGTTCGTAAACAGAGCAGGTCCATTCGCAAGTGCCACTGTTCGTATCTGGTTTAGACACCATCATCAAGTCTCGTCTGAACCACTATATTTGCAATTCCCTGGTGTCTTTTCTTTTCCTCCTTCCCTTTATTCTTCCTCTTTACCTCCCACCGATCAAGAACCAGACAGCATCTCCCCTCCACCGACCTCAATACAGCCACTAGTATTGGCCCAACCCCCCCCCTCCCTTCCGATACCCCCCTTTTGCACGCGATTTAGAAAATGATTGTTAATAGCGTCGGCAAGTTGGATCATAAATGTAGCCGTGATGCGAAGCTCGCATATCTGCTTCTAGTACACCGTATTCCGTCCGAGTACCTTAGCGACCCAAGCGTATGACTTAATACCGTAACTGTACCGTAGCACTACCGTAACAAATATATAACGGTCTCAAACAAAATAGCTGCCCATAGACGATCTCGAAAAACAAACGTTATTATTGATAATCGTTTCTTACACGCGATACCTTTCATCGATGTTACGAAAGCATGATTAATAAACTATAATTTTCATTTAATGTCGAAATAGCGTCGGAACCGAGGGTGACCCTGAATAAGAATGAAAGCTGTCCTGACCCCTACTTTACTGTATCACCCCACACCCCTAATGCCCCCACATCAATCATCCATATACGGAGGTGAACACCGAAAGTCCTGGACAGCGCTAAAAGTCTTGGCATTCTTAACATCTCTTCGCATTTTTGATGAATTTCTTGAATAGCATCATTATCTAATGATGATGCTTTATATAATTACGTATATATTTATTAGCCGATTCGATTAAATTATACGATCGTACATCGTTTCTCTCACGACCTTTTTTATACTCATTATCTTTTTATAAACGAATAATTTTAATAATATGTTTCGATATACGCTTTATTCATTTTTAAATCCTTTTTTGCGAAAATTCATGTTTTCAATAATGAATTCATCGTTTTTCGGCCTTTTTTCGAATCTTTAATGCATCGTTTCGAATCGTTTATCGCTTCATTTATGATCAACATGATTCGATTATATTCAAATTCGAAGAATTATTATATCAAAGTATTCGAATAATATCAAATAATATATAAATTGTTTTCTGATACTTAAATGTATATGTCGAAACCTTATTTTTCATGATCATAATATTAAATTATTCAAATTTACATTTTTGAGCGAATTTCAGAAGCTTTAAAATAAAAATTTATATTTGATAAGCGGGAGAAATGTGAGAAACTTGAATATACGTATTTTTTTTTGATAACGATATCAATTAATTTCCTTTTTCTTTTTCTCAATAATGATCTTTTCAATCTTTGCAATAAATTTTCATTGTGATTTCATATCAAAAAGGTTACGTAAACTTATATGTCGTATGTTAATTTCAAATTCCCAAATTAATTTAATCTTCGATTTTAAAGTCTTATTAATTTTGTCAAGATTCTCAGCGCATTTCTTCTTTTCGATCGTAATTTTAGTTTTTCAAATATGATACGGGCCCTTTTTATCATAAAAAAAACAATTTTAAAATATGAATTTTATAGTTTCAACAAAACGACGATGTATAGCGAACTTGATAAAGATCTCGTTGAATTATCGTCAAACTCGCACTCTCTCACGTCGAAAATTCAATATCACACTCATTTCGTCGCTTTAAATCACTCATTTTCAATTCTTTATCGTTTAATTTTTATATTATAAAGCGAATTAATATCGAGCTTTCATTATAATCTTTATAAAAAATAACTTTTTAATGATTTTACATAGTCGAAAATTGTTTCGTTTAAAAATGCGTAAAATTATTGTTAATGATAGATTTTGTTCAGCAGCGAGCATAAAAGAAGTCTTTTTATGATCGTAACGATCCTTTCGTACAGCAATCAAAATAACACTTTCGAGTTCGAATGTAATAATTAAAGAGCGCTTAAATCGAGGTTTATTTATAACGTAGAAAAGTAATAATCTTTTAAATTAATGTGAATTATATTCTTTATCACGGGCTTGCTTCTGAAAATAATCGATCGATTGATAAAATATTTCAATAATTGTAATAACAATTTTCGTGATAATATTAGTTTCGATCAAAGCGAATGTCTGAATTCGTATTTCATTATCATGATTAACATTTTAAGCATTAAACATATTATCAACTTATGAAAATGAAAGAATAATAAAAAAATTCATATTTGTTTGAGTGTAAATATATAGGAAATCCGTATGCTCTCCCTCTATTTTCTTATCAGCGCATGTATACATAGCATTGATATCGTTATTGTCGCTTTATATTTTGATATGCATATTATAAGATCGCAACAATGTATTTCATATGCATGCACACGATAATATCGCTATTATGCACTTCGTATGCATGCATACCGTATGCACAACATTGATGTTCATGATATTCATGATATTCATGATATTCTGTAACATGCCAAACACTCAGCCTTACATTTAGCCCTAATCTTAAGTGTCCAGAATTTTCGGTGTCCACCTCCGTACCCCAACGCAAGATATCGCGGATGTCACCCCCGCGAGAAAATCATTCAAATCGCTCATTTCTGCTACCAAATTCTTAAAAGCGTTGATGTTTCTTGACATATAAAACTTCCGAGCATGGGCTTGACATGTTTGACAACTTTAAAAATAAATATATGTTTTTATAAATAATCGTATATATTATTGAAACGGATGTGCGAAAAATCGTTCAGTTACCGTTATTTAATTGTAACCGATTATGATATATAACTTAACACATATTCAACAATAATAAGTTACATTATCAAAAAACCGTTTATTAGCGATTATTATTTGGAATACCAACTAGATACAGTTGTCGCAAACCATAACCCTCCGCTAAGGTATGTTATACTAGAAGCCGTAGAAACAAAATAACGGATTTCGCGTTTCACACCTAAAAGTGGGTATCACACAGTATGTTCAACAATAACAAAAGTCATCATCATCGTCGTCATCATCATCATCGTACCAGCGCGCCCAAGGATATAGCCAAGTCGAATGTCAGCAAGCCTCTAAGTTTATTCTCCACCCCCGAGTTAAATTTCACCTTCACATTCAATGTATATCCATCATCTATTCGTCCTCGACAAGTCACCACAGTCCGGGCGTTGGGGCCTGGGCCGTTGGAGGCGGAAGGGTGAGTGGCGATGTGGGAGGGGAGGGGAGGGGAAGGGGAAGGGGATTGTGGGGGGGATGGGTGGTGCATTGGATTCGTGCCCTTTTGAGGGAGTTGCGCATGGCTGGAACTTTACTGCAGGTACTTTTCTGATTGGGTCGTACCTAGGTACAGTACCTCAGCTTTTGAGCGTATATATATTTCTACTGCCGTTGGACTACCTTAGATTCCAAAGCCATTGTAATTTCGGTCCGACAGCGAACGTCGATATATGTAGTCGTGATTCGGGCGCTCTCTCTCTCGTCTCTTTTCGGTCTACCCGGAGCTTTTCCAACATATATAACATACTTTGCAAGTTTTGAGGATTAGTGAAAATGTTACTGCTTATTGGTACTGTGTATTTCAGGCCTCGATGACAGATTATATATTTCTATAAACCCATTGAAAATCTGACGCTATGATAAAGCAAAAGGTTTTTGGTCCACACTGATTTTTCGTCTTGAAGCGGAATGTATGTATGTATGTAATGAGGTTTATGGGTGAGTCAGCTGCGGCTCGGCTGGTCTTGAAACGGCAATACATACTGGTCTTTGCGACAATGAAAGTTTTTTGGGAGCGGTAGAACAATCTGGCTCTCCCACCCTGACTGCTAAATTTGACGTATTTGGCTGAGTTTTACACGCAGAGGGAAGATCACCATGACGATCGTCGACAGGGTCTGCAGCTTGCATCTAATCACATTGCAACATGATCAATACAACTCAAACTGCCTGACCCCTATATCGTAGATCTCAATCAGCTCGCTAACAGGCCTACTGATGACATGATAAGTCTCTCCGATAGATCAATACACCCCAAAAAAGGGAGTGCAACTCTTAGTCTTCTCCGCAATCCCCCAGGGAGTATTTGCATCACCGCACCCGGAATTCGTCTGTAGTTGTCCCAAACAGCTGAAATCCAAAGTGCCGTTGTTATTCGTGCTGATGACCGGAGTGCGCGACAACGGCGCATAAGCCTGCGAGCAGTTGTAGCTCCCATCGAACACCAACGGCAGGGTGCCCCACTGATTGCTCGTAATGGCACTCATGACCGCACTACCGCTCGGGCCCGAAGACCCCTTGGCAAAGTATTTTTGCGGAGAAAGGGATCAATCGGTGACATTAGAGGTCCACTCAGCCCAACCCTGTGGCTGGCCATTCTTTCCCTTGCCGCTGGGTGAATCGCAGACGCCATTGGATTCGATGGTGCATCCGAAATTGCTGGCTTGCGACTGTGCGGTGTTGACCAAGCCATCGGTAAAGCTGGGGCCCCAAAAGACGGACCACCCATTATGATCCATCGCGGTCGTAAGAATAACGTTTTGAGGCCGATGTTCAAGACCTCCGTCTCATTCGGGAGCGAAGGGATGAGGCTTTCAGAGAAGCTGCCCTGGGAGGCGAAATTCGTAAAGGCGCCCACATCGTTCATGATCATTTGAAGGCCAAAGTTGAGTCTGTCTGACAGATCTGAGTTGATCGAGCCGAGTCTGTTTTGCAAGTCCCCAATTTGCACCGTTTCCGAGTTCACAGTGCCTGCGGGCCAGATGGCGTGGGCGACTCCTGGAGCTTGCTGAATAGCGGCAGAAAAGATACTGGCGGCTGCGCCTGCGGCACCGTCTAGCGCAGGCCCAATCTCTGGCGCAGCGATGATGGCGAGGCCGGCTGTCAGTGCAGTGAGGACGTCGTTAAGAGCCATGTTGGTGTTGCTGGGAGGGTCGATCAGGGTGATGATTGGCGTGACGGCGAGGGCTGCTTGCGAGGTCGCGTATTGGAGCGCTGTGTACCAATTTGTAAACAAGCTATTGATGGCTATAGAAAGAGGCGTTAGCTTGTCGTTCTCTTTGGCCGTCCATGGATCTCCAACATGGCGACAGGTGACGGCGCATGATTCTAGAGACCAACACTTACAGAAGAGGTTCCTTACGACATACCGCGTCTGCGCTGTATCATTTGTCCCTTTTGCCGGCTGAACCCCTTCCAACGAACAAGACCCTATATTGATTTGGCTGCAGTCATAGTCCGCGTTGGCCAGCGACAGTCTTAGGAAACAGGTCGACCAGGGCTCGTTGGGATTCCCGTTCGGACCGCAGCAGTCGGACCCATTCTGCGCAGGGCTGCAACGTTGCGTCGTTTGGTTCCAGTTCAGCAGCCACGCGCTGATGCCCAAAGTCCCGTAGCAAGAAGAGTCGTAGGGTAAACTGGGATCGCCTGTACAGCTGACGGCTCTGCTCTCTAAGGGAAGATCAAGAGTTGGGAGAGCTGAGGTGTGGGGGGGAAAGCATGAGAAGAAGAAGCGGGATGAAACGCACGGTTTGGCGGTGGTACTTTTTGGCTTGCATAAAGGAGATGAGTTGCTGGGGTCGGTTTCGAAATTGTACAGATACTCCAGATGTCCGTTCCTAGTTAAAGATAAGGAGCAGTGCCATTTTATATCCTCGTGAGTGACCATAGTTTGACAAGTCCCATGATGTAAATCTTGGTAAATAAGGAAATAGACGACATGCTCTGGCAATCATGCATGCTCCATAGGGTAGATCGCGTTTCAACAATATTAGCATCCTGTATAATTATATTAGGGTGTTCAACCCAGTCTTTTCCTCCGAATTTGACATTAGAGGGTCTCACTCCGAAACCAAACAATCTGTTCCTTAGTCATTTCTTGTTTCGAGAAACACCGCATGACCAGGAACAGATTGGAAACCAACCAGGAATAATTGATAGACAGGCTGTTTCAATACCGAATACAAATTTCATTTCTGCCGCTGCTACGAGTAAGCCCGTGATGTGTTGTGAGCTCGGATAAACATTCAGCCCGCAATGTCTTGGCATAGAGTCACGTGATGTATCTTAGCTTGCTACTTCATCCCATTGAAGGATCCTATCGTTCTCCGATATAGTACGTTGATATCGGTATAACTTCCCGTCGTGACGTGCTGTTTGCTCACACGCAGCCTAGACCCCTCGGCTCGGAGTGGGCCTTCACGCTAAATCAACGACCTTTACTCCCCCCGCCTTCTCGTTACCCAGTCATATGGCGTGCTTTGTTTGCAGCATTCTTCGGATGTTTTTTCACCTGGTGTTTGATAGTCTTCTTTGCTCCATTCTGCGGAGCCTCACTTTACAGCCAAATTAGAAGCCCTGGAAATCCCGCAAAGCGTCGACCAAGCTGAACAGGACAACAAGCAGTCGTCCTCTGAAAATTTCGTTGGTTGCTATGGAACCCGCGTCGACGTCGGAATCGGCTCCGCGATCGCTGCTGCGGTTTTCCTCACAGTCGTCTTTTGCGGCGTTCGAAGGTGATACAAGCCGCGGGCTTTCAAACGCTGTTCGCTGAGCTTTGGATCGGGAACAACAGCGCCAGAACCAAGGGGCTGACCAGATCCCTTAGAGGGAGGCTTAGCGTTTGTGAAAGATTCACGAAAAGTAGCATGACTGTCGGCTTCTCAACGCGTGCGTTCGGAGGCTTCCTCCAGCACCAAGGATTTGACGGGTTTTCTCATATGATAAATCTGCATAAGCAATCTAACCTTGCGGTGAAGCTAACGGCTTGAGTGCTTAGTCGAGACTAGGTAATAGAGCGTAAGTGAAGAGTAGAGGTATAATCACTCGTTTTATATGGCTGGACGGGTTTGGATTCGTCCTCGGGGACATTCCTGACGGGTCAATAGATCTATTTTGCCACGTATGCAGCCAAGGTAGGGATGAAAAGATATGGGAGAATTATCGCTCGATCCTAACATTGGATGAAATGAAGTTGGAAGTCTTGGCATGTCGAGGACGGTGTTTTGATCGCGACTACTCAACCCCAACCTTAAGCTGCGATCGCTGTTTGTTGCCTTGTTTCGCTGCTATGATTCCAGCAGGATTGCCCGTCTTTCTATCTATAGGCGACACCCGGACTACCATACATACTATGTAATACGCGTTTTATCTACACGTGACGAGCCTGATGAGGCTTCGTGCAAGCTAGTATCGTGAGCAACTCGATATGGACTGTCTCCGAATTACAGATGGACGAGAGAACGGGTTCACCAGGATATGCAATCTGCCGGGATATGCAATGTAGGGTTAGGGCTTCCTCGCACCAAAATTCCTACCCGAGGGTCGGTGACAAAAGTCCCTGCTGACTCTCTGGCGCCAGGCCTAATTTACTACTGTGAAATCATTGTTTTTTAAAAATGCACCATTATTACTGGAATATTTATTTAAAAATTTCATTTTTAAACCTGTTCGCTTTTTATATTAATCAGCTCGATTTTGAATATAACAGTTTTCCTTTTCAAATCATTTCATGAGTTGTCATCTCAGGGGTTCTCGGGCAAATTTTGAGCAGGGCTACCGGAAGAAAGTCGGCAGGGACTTCTGTCACCGACCCTCGACCACTCAACAAAATTGTTTAACAAACCGATATGATCACATCGCGAAATACTATGATCTCATTCCTGGCAAGATCTAAATATTTGGGAATCAAATCCAATATCATTTCGATTCAACAGGTCGTTCGTAACGTGATTTCTGTACATATTTCGCCTTTGCAGGTATCGGGTCAATCTGCAGCAGTTGACACCCGAGCCTTGAGAGAACGCATTTCGACCCCGGAATCAACCCCGAGCCAAATGCGCATCAACGGCTGTGAAAACGAGAGTTGAATTTATCGACTTCATCGATCGAGGAATCGTGTAGCGAGTTATATGTACTCTATTTGACAATCGAAAGATTGCGTTTTCTTTTCTTTTCTTTTCTTTTCTTTTCTTTTCTTTTCTTTTCTTTTCCTTTGGGTTTCGAATCTTTAACCCGTTTACGCAGGTGGGCACCTCTGCACATGCCAAGAAAAGGCTCCAGGTTTCGGGACGAAGCCCCCGCCTGGAGGGTTGCCTGGACAATGCGCTTAGAATTGTGTCGGAACCGCCCCTGCCCTTAGCGTGCACTCATGCCCACACTATCGGGCCCAAAAGACGCCCTTGCGTTCAGTCTATGTGCTCCCGGGAAGGACATACTTCTAGAGAATTCAACTACCACCTTGTGAGGGAGGATGTCATTCACAGCCATTCCCGGATAACACCCCCCCCCCCCCCCAGGTGCGCTGTCCGGGTGTTTTCGAGCAAGGGTGTGAGTTGGTGCCTCACCAGATGACAAGGCCGCCTTCCGAAAATTAATAGGGTTGTGACTGATACGACAAAAGATGATAGACGAAGAATTCGTAATGGATAGCAAAGGATGATGAATTCTCTGAAGCCTCCCGCAGGAGATATGGTAACTAACTATGCTAAATAAGGCTTAATTGCCTAAGGCTTCCCCGCTACACCTTCCCACTACTTTCAAATAAACGGTCAAAACCCCAGCGACAAAACAACAACCATAACACTAGCACGAGCATATAACCAAATACTCCCATAACAAACAAAAACAATAATCGTAAAAGCCTTTCGCAAACATAACAAAAGCGTCAAGCATAGCAGAATGATAAGGACCCCAGATCGATATAAAAAACCTTATACAAAAGGTGATATCTTTAAAAGCTTTCTTCATCAAATCAAAAGAACATCGATTTGAATTTAATCGCTACCAGATCAACAAAGACATCAAAGATTAAACGACAATAATAATGAAAACTTTGATAATCTTAAATATAAGCGTGTCCGAGATAATAAACGTCTGATAATCTACTAAGATAACAAAAGGATTGAAATAATAAAATCTACTAAATAATCTATACGCGACTTATAAAACTTCAAATCGTCACCATGAAATGTTCCTTTAATACCCCTATCATTCAACTACTATAATGTGAAGCTTACTCCATAAATATTATCATAACCTTTAATTCAAAAAGAACCTCTTCATCGTGATTATAACTTACCGAACTTCTTCTAATATAACATAACAAGATCATCGACATGATGTACAACTTACTTAATGCCTTTATTATACCGCTCTGCTTCAACATCCTTCCGCAAATTTGATATTGTTACAACGAAATCATAAACATCAACAAGGTGAATGAGATATTTCTTGACAACTCTAACATAACTCTTCTGATCTTCAAGCTCGACTACCCATATACATATAACTCAACCGAATAATACAAATAAAATAATTGTGATAACAGAGGTCTCTTGAACATATTCGAATAATATAACCTTCGATGAATAATCAAGATGCTTAATTATTCTAATGTTGATACTACTAACACTCTTAAATATGCGACGATTCCATTTTATACCGATTTGAAACGAGCCCTTACGTAAGACTTCTTCCAATAATTTATTGCAAACCTCGACCATATCAATACTCTTCGATACGCCTGATGAACTAAAGTTTATCGCAACCCCTTCAAAATACAAATAACCGATAAATACATCGTTGAAAAAATGCTAACCTCTATCAAAATAAAAGACATAAAGTTTACGATACATTATAAAAACTAATTTCAAGCACCATAATACATTCTCGACATTTACTATTCTACAAACAAATGAAATAACGAAGCGACTTATATAACATACAAACACAAAAATGTATCTCATACCGAAACTTATAACTAATAAGAATCCGATAAAATCCATTCCCATCAATTGAAATGGAAACGTGACTCTCACAAAGTGCAAGGGTTGTGAACGTATAACAAATCCATATTTTGCACATTCAAGACAATCAATAATGTACCTTTCGACGTCCTATGCTTAACCAAACCAATAACATCCTTTCAACCTTACTTGAATTCCCGTTTTGACCCAATGCCCACTATCATCATATGCCTCGATAAATACCGCCAATACCTTTACTTCTGATACACAAAAGAGATATAAATCACGATAATGCTTTCATAATATGTAATTAACCACACGATACTCGAAGACCTTACGTAATAACATTAATGAGAATATTAAAATAAACCCTTCAAGCAATCGATAAATTTCGTCAAACCAAAATGAAATTTCATACGCTTGCTTTCACAGCGCAACATTAAAATACGATAAAAAAATTATAACTTCAAATGAAAAAACTAACAAACCATGTAAAGTCCCTTACTCAATAACTTCGATCTAATCAACAACATTAAATGTTTAAAAAAAAGAATCGAAACCGATCTTATCATCCTTCCACATTCATTGAAACTTTTACTTATTAAACTCTTGCTTTACCCTTACAATCATAATTAAATCTAAACATTTTAAATCTTAAAATAACGTTCTCAACAAGCCATCTACTACCTTATTGCGTGATCCTAAGATGTACTAAATACTGAGATTTAATCGTCACAATTGATCAACTCAATTCCCATAAATCCCTTCATGCAAACCAAAGTCAAGAAAATATATCAATAACTTATAATTCATATGCATAATCATTATTTGATAAAGATGCTTATATAAATACTCATACTTGCGACAAAACTTAACGACAACGCAAAATTCCCTCTTATAAATGAGATATCTGCGTTGAACAAGATTGAATGTGAAAAAATCATAAACGATTAATACCTCGATAAGCTATTTGCCAAAAACTTCCTCATACTAATTTAAAATGATTACGATAAACTTTCATAAACTAATCATTATATACTAAAAGCCTTTAACAAACGCTGCTTTTATAACGTATATGCCAATTTGAATTCGAAATTAAATGATAACTAATTCAACTCCATACCCTAAAACATCAATATAAAAATAATTCAATAATTACAAATTAATCCCATACATAACAATTCTCATAGCACACTTTATTTTGACGATCTCGAATAATAATTACTTTACTTAATTTCATTTTCAAATGACCTTTCCTATCAAGCGAATAAGGAATCGTGATAACTCGACAAAGTTCTTTACTCATCGTCTTATTATATCAACCGTATCTAAAAAGCCTCTCACCTCAATTTAATCCGAAAAAACAAACCACTTAACTATCTTTACGATTCGCTTCTTTAATACATACACAAAGCCTCCGACAAAATAAACAACACCAAAAACCTTAATTGCTTTTACAAACAAACGTAACTTCTTAAATAAAAATAATAACTTTGCTTATTCGACCCTTGAAAAAAAATAATCCCTAAAAAACGCAAACTAATCCTCGAAATCCTTAAAGCCTCCGAAAAAGTCATCCATATAAAATGTAATTAACGACGAAATCTCAAAATCTGAAAAATGTAACAACGACGACTCAAGATTAAAAGCTGATATAAACCCAAATGCACGATAAACCAACTCTATTATGATAAAGCCTACTAATTAAAACCCTTATTATATACAAATAAATTACACTTGATCAATATTTGATATGATAAAGACAAAATAATAACGATCATCTTAATATAACGAAATTATAAAATAAACATGCTTCAAATCCGCAAAAAATAAACAATTATAACAAAAATTTACTAAATAATCATACACCTTCGAACTCATTTCAAAATACACACCAAATAACAATTCAATGACACGCGAATAATCGAAGATCATTCGAGATTCATCTTAAAGCGTAGGATTATCGATCTTATTCACCATCACAACCCTTACATTTCACTTTAATAAACGATCATTAACTGATTCGATAAACTCATAAACTCCTTCTTTAAGACCATCTTCAATCAATTTACGTAATTACCATTTAATATAAAATAACCACCTCTTTTAAAACTTAACTGCGGCAAACTTCATATCAAAAACAATTCGAACTCGATGCGTAATAAGATCTATACAAAACAAATCTGTTAAATCTTCTCGATTGAGATGCCTATACTAATAAAACAACCATAACACCCTTAATCTATCGCTTGCTATGAATATGAAAGGTTCTAACACATTTACCAGGCCTAACTATAAAGCTTACGTTTTTAACTCCTCTAACGATAATTATTCTTACTCCAATAAAAATCGAACGACTCATCGGTTTGAAAAAGACTTCCGATAAAATACCTATGAAAATGAAGGTGTAAGGGTACCCGAGGCGCAAAAGATTGTTATAAACCATTTAGGTTATGCTATGATAAAATCGTAATGTAATAAAAGAGATTACTCCATATCAATATGAGAATACCTCGATCCTGATCTATATACTTTGACAAATAATGATATGACACTCTTAACATGGCGAACTCTTATAAGCCCTAACAATTTAACGTCTTACTTAAAACAAAACATGTTTATTAAAAACCCTATTTATTATCAATATCTAATAAATCATCTTTTGAAGATTCATCCTCAATTGAATCCGACTCCACATCTTTTTCGATAATCTTCCCGAACTATTACTTAACCATCACAAACTTAAAATATATCAACAAATTATGATCTTTACAAAACACAAACTTTAATCTTATAACAGCTCTCACTTCCTCATCTAAAATCACATCATCAATCATAATCATTAAACGACGTATCGAGATAAGAGCATCAACCGATCATAAATAAAATATACCAAATATTAAACTCAAATGTTCGACCTTTTCGAACTTCGTAATATTGATTACCTTTAAAACAACGAAACAACGAATATCTCTCCAAATCCCTTATACTCCGACAAATAATCATACCCACCAATAAAAAAAAATGTCCCGATGATCTGCCGTACGCATTAATAGGCCTTCAAAGCCTACATCAACAAGGGAGTGTTTTTTAAGCCCAATCCTATCAACAAGCCCTTCTGAAATAACATTCATATCAAACCCTTAATCCACTTGCACGTAATGCTTCTCAAACTCAATCACGACATCCATGTTTAATTTCTTTATTAAACATGAAATCCTAAAGACCTTATCTTCATCAATCATACTACTTAAAAACTAAGTGTGACGAAAAACTACAACAAACACTTGTGACACCATACCAGCTGATTATTGAAATTGCTAAAATAAATTAAATTAATAAAATACTAAATTCATATTGATCTGAGAAAAACTTCCTTATAAAACTTGCTGTGATTAAAATGTTGAAATAAACGATTAAAACTGAAATTAAATCGATTAAAATTGAAATAACACTTCTTACTGTCCTACAACTTACTTCTTTAAATTACGCTTCTTTAAAACGCGAATACATAAACGCTTAAGCTTTTTACACATAACAAAAAACCAAACTAACATATTCATTCAAATAATGTCGACCTTATTGTCCTTCAACACTTGACGAACGGAGACAGATAACTCATAACCCCCATTAATGTCATTAAACAAACTTATCAAAGGCTGTAACTAAACAACCTTACCAACACGCTTTTACCCCTTACGTTTCTTTCGTTTTTTAAATGTTACTTGAAACTGATATAACTGTTAAGGTTATGATACGATAAGCTATGATACCTATTAAAATATAACTAATTAAAATGCTTACATAACTTAAAAAAGGGCTACGAAAGACTACGACGATAAATTAAGATTTTAATATAATAAAAATTGAAGTGCTAACTATGTCGTCTTTGATCATTACAATAATGATAATCGCGATTGTGATAACTCCGATTCATCCTCGATAATAAAAACCGAACGCTTACCAACAACTAAACCCTCTCCATAAAAGGCTTCGACAACACGAAATTCAAAAACAACTCTTCTCAAGCTCAAACCTGCTATCTTAAAAGATAATAACTACACTCGCGAAATAAAATCGATATAAAAATCAACGAAAGAACTAATTGAAATATATATATTTGATTTTTATTCGCGAAAGCCTTCAACAAACACTCCATAAACTTAAAAAGCACCGTCATAAACACCATAACTTGTTTAAACAAAATATGATTATAAATTATCATCAAATACTATCATTCTCAAATAAGAGCGTTTTTAAACAAATAAATCAACATTAATACAATCAATAACATTATAATTCTTAATACCACACTTCACATAAAGACGTTTATTCTTATCATACGACCAAATCAAAATGCCATTAATTCAAAGGTTTTTCGAAATAACCCGATCAAACAAATCGTGAAATTGAGATGCTTCATATTTCCTAAATCTATCATTAACATTTTAATTTTAACGAATAAAAGCCTGCTGCAATGAGCGAGACTGATAAAATGATCGACGACTAACAAAAGATTCAAATGAATATAAAGACTGTTGCTGCTGATGCCGCTGCTCATTAAACTTGTCCAAAACATAATAATCATATACATTTTCGAAGACAGATCAAGAACGAGGCTGATTAAAATCAAAAATGCTTGATTTAACTTAATATGAAATAAAAAATGC
This sequence comes from Alectoria sarmentosa, assembly GCA_009733775.1. Classification (NCBI taxonomy): domain Eukaryota; kingdom Fungi; phylum Ascomycota; class Lecanoromycetes; order Lecanorales; family Parmeliaceae; genus Alectoria; species Alectoria sarmentosa. The sequence goes on from WOGZ01000048.1 coordinate 101,220, forward strand.
TTCAATTTGATGCTTCTGCAAATTCTTCTATGCTAAAATCTTATAATATTATAACTCGTCGTGTTTATGCTCCTCATCAAACAATTTTTGAATCTCGATATTAATTCGACGTGTCTCCTCAACAAAATTATAAATCAATTTCAATAACCTATCAAAAGCAATCATTCCTCATATAACTTTTTTGCGAAACTTATTATCATTCAATCCTCGAATAAAGGCTTTTAAGATAATGTCCAACATAACAAATTCAAATAAATCAAAGACATCGATAACAAAACGGTCCTTTGCTTTAACACATATCATTAGATTTTGAACTCGCTTATAATACGCAAAAAATAACTCATCAAACTTCTAATATAACTCAAATAACTTTATATCAAAAAACATAAATGTTATTTCAACGGTCTTGATTGGAAATCTCTCACAAAACAATAACTTGAAAAAATCGACGATTATTTAAATAAGATCATCCTCTGCTAACAAGCGTATAGCATCGAGATATAACTCAACCCACTTAAATGTATCATTCGTCAATAACATATTAAAAGACTCGAGATAGATCGTAAAAAATATGATGTCATCAACCCCTCTATACCCCTTCATTTCATGATCATATTTCTTAAGCCATTTACTTGCAACCACTCTTATTATATTTGAAAATATATTATAAAATGTGAAAATAGAGCCTGTTTGTTGATAGGTCATAATAGATGTTATAAGGATAACACTTTTAAATCGATCTGAGGAAGGAAGCGTGTTTCGATAAGATGAAGACGACGAGTTCATAAAACTGAACTGCTTGCCGAAGGGTGAGGGAAGTTTATTGAATTCAAACACGTCAAGACGATAATAATAGGTAAGCTCTTTTAACAGGCTTCTGCTAGCCACAATTATACTGATGATAAAAACTTTGCTTGTAACAAGCTTCGAGATGATAACATCACGACTTGAGATGTTATAAAAGACTTTAAATAATAAGAGACCTATTGCTAAGCTTATAGGCAGGAACAAAGAAATTGGAAATTATATGATCAAGGGTAAAATGATTGTGATTGTTTAAATTAAATTGTGTAATTGGTTGAAAAGAGAGTGCTGCAAAAGGCTTTGGTAGGCTTATAACGACGATTTGTAACGACTGATTGACTATAACAAGGGAATAACGATCTCTTTTCAAGGTCATTTGTAAGTTTCTTTGATATCGCCACGAAAGATGATAAACGAAGAATTCGTAGTGGGTAGCAAAGGATGATGAATTCTCTGAAACCTCCCGCAGGAGATATGGTAGCTAACTATGTTAAATAAGGCCTAGTTGCCTAAGGCTTCCCCGTTACACCTTCCCATTATACGAGCGCTGTGCAAGACTTTCGGTGCCCACCTCCGTGTATGTCACATATTGGAATTAGGATAAAAAAGAGTGCGAATGAATAATGAAAGGTAAATTGAATCTTGTTGTACATTTCAAGTTCTTTTCTCTTACGATCAGTATACAGTCATTTTCTTGGAAGAGAAAAACTTTGGTGAGCGTGACGGGGAATCTTCGGGGTGCGGATAGACTGAATACCAATATTGCTGTAGTAGGGTCCAAACCCTAACCATAATCTACAGCTGATTCATTGCCTCGGTTCAAGTGAAGCATGGCAGAATTCATTTCAAGGTATCCTGCTCTATCGCTACTGTGCTGTCACTTCGTAAGAAAAATCTCATGCTCAGTCATCGCCCCCTAAACGAAGAATGCCCTGCCGGAATGCCATGCCGCTAATCGCTTACTGTATTACGAAAGACGCAGGGCGTGAGCCGAAGAAATGTAGTGTAATGATCCACAAACGCCCGCTACCGTGTGCTAGAGCTTCAAGCTCCCGCCGCATGCGATTAGCCTCAACGTGTAGGCTCAGATATCACTTCCTTGCCTCTCCTATCGGTAGTAAGATGAATTCGGATAGTACCTCTCATCCCTCTCTTTTTGGCATGATAGAGGCTTCTTCTTGGGCTGGCGGTCGTCTAATAGACTGTTGGGGTAGTAGCGTTGGTCGGATGTCTTGGACCTTCCTTCGTCTCGCGACGAGGAGCCGTGACTGATCGAAAGCGGTATCTTGTCCGAATTCGAAGACCGGCTAGATTTGCTGCTCGAGGACTTGCTGGAGTATCCGGAGCGCGGCTCACTTAATGTAGTGGCGTATCTTGGATCGAGGTTTCTCTCGTTGTACCTGGCGGAGTCGTAGGTGGCGTGTTGTTTGGAGTCTGTGAACCTTGGTTAGGGACAATGCTGCGGCATCAGGTAGGAGATACATACCGGACTGGCAGGACAGAGGGATTTTGCCTGAAGAGTAGGACGAGGTTGAGCGGCTTGATTGGCCTGACCGAGACATCATGGATGTCGCTGATAAAGGCCAGGTCTTGTATGTATTGGGTATGATGCTGAGCGGAGTGGGGGGGTTTTGGCTCAGATCCTCTGGCCGTGGTGGGCAGACAAAGAGATGGTACCGTTTTGGATCCAACTGGAGTATGTGGAATAAGCAATGAATTGGGAATGCTAGGCCTGAAGAGGAATGGGAGGGTTGGTCTTCAGGGGAATTGGAACGAGCGCCTAAAGGAGACAGCGCGTGAGGAGCCTCAAGAAGACTGCTTCGAGTGTAGGATTGAATACAATTGATCCAGATTCTGAGTCACAATGGAGAGTTGGCACACTGAATTGACTGATGCAGGTGAAAAAAGGGAAGAGGAGAGGAATTGTAGAGAATTGGCTACTTATATCTGGATGTTTCACGGCGTGGTCGGTATGAGCAATTTTCAGTAGTCGTCAGCGGTGCCCCAGCCAAGTACATGCTGCCTAATTGGCATGGCGGAAAGACCGTTACACCCTTGGCACTTGTATCAGGATATCAAGGCACCCATCCTAAAAGGGTTAAGCGCGAGGCAGCAATCCACTAAGACAGACCGGAGAAAATAGAAAACAAGAGTCACTTGGAAAATGGTGGAGACACAGGGGCTTAAGAGTCATTTGAGGCCTTCTGACGGTCGGCTGTGTCCGATATATGTTAGATACTGGATGTGGTTGGGTGCTTGCAGGTGAGGCTCGTTTGAACGCTTATCGGCGCCTGTGCCCCTGCAAGGCACAGTGTTTGCAGATGGTCATTGAGACTTCTGATTTGATGGACTTGACCGATGAACTCAATCAGGGTGTTCCTGCAGCCTAGTAGGGCAAGGTAGAAGCATCATGATGTAGTAGATTTCTGAGTAGAGACCAGAGCGGCACTCCAAGCTCCCAGCCACGCACCGCAGTCCATGAAACGAAGGGTCGTAGATGGAGGCTATACAGGGAAAGTTGTTCGCTGTGAGCTCAGCCCACGGTTCAGCGGCGATGAGTAGGCGTGCAGGCATGTAGACATGTGAGCGATGGTGAACTAGAAAAGAGCTGAAGAGGCGGAGTTGTGCCCGCTGCGCCAAGACTTATCGCCAGGCAGATCGGGAGTCACAACGATGACTCGTTACGTTGTGATTTATGTGCGGGATTAAAACAAATGTTTTTTTCGCCGGCAATGAACTTTGAACATAGCAATTGGAGGACTTGGAAGCATACCACCTTGCGTCTTACATGGTAACACCTCCAGTGTTCACCAAAGAGACAAAAGTCATCGCTGACTGTGTCCTGGCTCAAGTACACATAGTGTAATTCGTGCAGGACACCAATCAGCTAGGTCACATTACAAAGCCGCACCGATCAAACGTTGTAAATCCATTATCCACCAATACACACGATCTTTCCGCCTGCCAAAAGGCTCCGCTGATGTTATAACTCAAAACGTGACCGCACCAATCACAGGGCGTGCGGCTTTTACGAGTGGTACGTTATGCTCCCCGCGTGCAAAACCAATTGGTGGCACGGCAACATGCATGAGACCTCCGGGATTAGATCTTACATACCACCTACGTGCTATTTCTGTCAGAGCCTCATTATGCACCTAGGTATAGGCGCAGGCGCATGCACTTCTTTTTCGTTTCAGCGTTCATGTTTATCCATTGTCGCGTAGCATGGTAGAGTTGCATGAGAACTGGGCCCCGCGGCTACAATTAGATCATGTGAAAAAATAGATCATTCTTTTCTTAGCTCTATCATTATACGAGCCCATGTAATCATCGCTTGCTTTTCCTGAGTATTTTCAATTTAATATAGATTTTCAAATCTCTGCATGCTGACGAACCCATCACTGGCGTCTTTGCAAAAGAGCATGTTTTGGCAGTCCCGATTTCCGTCCCTTTCCCCACGTCTGCTTCAATTATTTTGTTTCATCATCTTTTCGTGCCTGTTCATTTGTGATGTATCCTCAGAAAATGTTTCGAAATTTGTTTCGTGGACCGAGGTGCAACTGATCGATAGCGTTGTCCAACGATTGTAGCCAAGGTATGGCTCAGCGAGGCGCACCACTCACGTTGTTTACGTTGCCCAAGAAGACAACCAATACAGCGCAGTAACTACCACGCCACAAATTGTTAGGTTGCGATACAGATAAGTACGCTTGTCTTGCAGCTGCAGGTATGCTCTGGTGACAAACGGGCAGAGGCACTCACCCTGCGGATGCAGCCACGATCTCATGCCGTTTCGCCTTCGTGAATCCCGTGAGAGCAGCAGAGAATACAAGGGTAAAAACAAGGACTACGCCAATAGTGTCCGGGCTCGTTGCAATGGTACCCTCGATGGAGAATTTGTATAGAAGCCAGATCGGAACCACAAGGAGCGCCAAGACTATGGTGGTGATGATCATGGTCACGCAAGTGGATATGCGGTTGCGGTCGTAGTAGTGGATGCTATCATCGTCGGTCTTCTCTCTAGTTTCCTGTTGATTTGTTGTTATTAGACGACGGATTGTAGAGTGAAGACTTGCTACTAACTTCAGTGCAGAACAGGAACTATCATCGGAAGTTAGCACCCTGTCGAGTAAACACCATCCTGATAACGCGTACCTTTATGAGCCCACACCGTAGGACTTTCAAGGTCCGCTCAAGAAGTCCGTCTAGCCAAGCATGCTCCCTACCAGGTCTCAAGGTCACCAGATCTTCTTTTTCATATATGAACCCCATCTCTTCCTCGAAAAGTTGGCCGCCATCATTCTCCATGAAGTGTAGAACGCTGCGATAGTCTCGATTCGACGGCCTTTCCAGAGCTTTCAGCTGCTGGGCCTTGATAAGCAACTCCGCTAAGAACTATGTCAGTCGGAAGCTCAGGATCAGTCCAGAATTGCCGCTTACCATATTCAAGAGCTAGCTTCTCGAGCTTCTCTATCAGCTGGACTCGTGATTGCCCTTGCCAGGCCAATGGTATGTCGTTTCCTCGGTCAGCATCCAGCGAACGTGACTGAAGATACTGTCCATTATTGTCGTCCCTATCTGTCTTGTCCATGCCGAGTAGTAAGGCTTCCATACTGCTCATCTCGTCCTGTTTGGAGAGCAGTAGCCGGGAATATACGGTTCCAAATCTCCGGTATACCATGAATGAATCATCACTATCCAGGAATCGAGAGATCCGGGGGAAACCGACAGGATAATCTTGGACTGGAGCCGTCAATTGGAATTTATGATTTGGAGTTTCCCATCGACTCACGTTTCCGTATCTTAACCTTGGACAAGGGGCCGTGTACGTGAAGGGTTGGGCCCGTCCACCGTTTGCGGCCTAACCTAAGAAGACGGATTGCTGTTGCAATCTTAAAATTGACTAATTTAGATCAGACTTCTTATAGTGTCACTTTGGCAGTCAATACCAACACCGAGTATAATAGCTAGCCTTCTCCTTTGATGTTTTATCTGTGTCCGTGCTTTCTGTAAGTCTTTCTTTGCAACTGACTTCTGAAACAGGCGTAAGTTCTTGATGACCCTTTTCTAATTCACTTGCTCTGTCATTGGATGCCATAATTTGATATATATAAGATGGTGGTTGATATACCAAATCTTCGCTGGGTCGTACAAGTTATATGCTTCAGATCAAAAGTGTGAACCACTGTGTTGCTTCCCCTGTGTGACGCACCTTGTACGCCCAGTTTATAAGGGTCAACTGGAATCTGTATTTCACTGTACCGAGAAGTTGGCACCGATTAAGAAAGGCGTCATGCATGTCCCCCCACTTCAGCCGAGCCTCGTCTCCTCCGCTTCTTCAGGCAGCGCGTTGTGGTGACAATCTTTGAGCGTGTACATCCAGTTTTTTTTCTCTTCATCGTATCTGGCGCTCACGACGTGTACGTCATACACAAGGATGTCTTGGTCATTCTTTTTCCTGACCTTCTTGCCATCAGGATATTTTCGCGGACGCTGAATTCTCATGTCAAATTCCAGCAATCACGCCATTGTAGCCTTGTATATTTACCTTCGGGATGGTTGCAGATTTCTTCCTATTCGCATCTGCTCTGCTATCCGGATCTGCTCTGCTATCCGGTTTGTGGATGACTGGTGGTGGGGGGACCGGCCTGGCGGGATCATTCTAGGCGACGTTAGTCAATCCGTCCCCGCGACTATGTACCTAGAGAAGCTTACAAAGGCTTGCGGGTTTTGTTCAGTCATGATGGTTCTGGAAAGCCTAGCGATCGAATCTAGTACTCGCGCCGTACGGCCGTGGGATTGGAGGCGTAGAGTGCCCTTAGTTATAAGGCCAGCCTTTCACGTCTGCTTTATCATGAGGCTCTGCGTTGTTGATGATTCTCCTTATCAACAGGCAATTGATCTAGGCGTTTTCACCATATCGATCCAATCAACTGTGCAGGCTCATATGCAGGGCAGCGGTTGAGGGTGTAGGGGTTTTCTGTCTGATTGGTCAGTCGATCTGAACAGCAAAGAGACAGCCTCGTAGCCTTCCAGAAACTGGGAACCCCGCACGTGGGGTCTGACAACCGTACAGCTTCGTGGGACAGCTTCTACGCTTGCTGTTAGCGGAGCTGGCAAACATGGGGCTCATCTCTTTTTAATATGAGCATGAACTGCGCATCGCCGAGTTCGCGGTCTTTGAGCGAAGGAGGGGCAGAGTGCCTCCGGATCTGGATTGCGAAGAGATCATCATAGTAACAAGGCGTCAAGGCATAATCCGAAGACGCCTCACTGCTATTGTAGCACGAGGCTAATTTTGATCATGACAGCAATGACTGATTGTGTACACCCATACGACAATGGCATAGTCTTGCTCTGTGCATCCATTGCGTCTTCTCGACTTGGCGTATAGAGCGAATTAAGCTAGTTCATGAACGAGCCCACAGCTGCGCCATCTGATTTACTACTCTGATTAGTCATGCAAGTGCCTCTTGTGCCCCTGGAGTTCCGAACATGGAAGACAATAGCAGGTCTCCGCTCACGAAAATGTCAGGCGTCATGGTCAACTCCAAGCCCTAGCTTTTCGGTCTACAGGAGGTCTTTGACCCACATCTGCCCTTCTATCCGGGTTCGAGGGTCCTGAATTATTGGGATCTGGTATATTGAAATCCGAGTTTTGAGGTTCGTTCGGGGCTATGTTCAGTGCTATTCTACTAATACTAAAGCTTCTAGGCAGCTTCGAGAGTCCTGAGAGCCTTGTTCGTCCATGATGGGAGTCTTGGAAAGCCTAGTGACAGCGACTAGTAGCAACGGCGCTTTATGGGATTGTAGGCTTTAGCCTTGTCAACTAACGCCCGATTTGCCTCCTCGTTAGTATGAATCTTTCTTGTCCGAAAGCAATGCAATTAGGCATTTTCGTCTAATTCAATCTTATCAATGACGCAGATCGAAAAGCCGGGAAATTTTTAAGGTGCCCTGATTAGTCGTATGATTGGCAAATGGAGATCCATGGATGATGCAGTATCAGATCCTGTGGTCAGAAATACGGGACTTGACTCCAAAGACACCTTAAGCGCAACTTTCCGTGTGGTGCACGAGTGAGGCTGAGTACATTTCGGTCACGAAATATTCCCGGACCTCACCAAAACAGTGCGTATACGTGTGACCCAGCCGGACTTCACAACCCCGAAGACATGCACAGCACAAGGCTGATGCTGACGTCGGGTGGTATGGCATACACTGCACACCCGTATAGCCACGGCATAGCCTAGTTCCGTGCAAGGAATTCTTTTAAAAGGAGGCGCGCATGGTGTGGTTGGTCAAGCTGATAAATGAGCGAACGACCGCTCTCTATTACATACTGCTCGGATTAGATTCGCAGACCTCTCGTAACACTCTTGGTACAAACATGGATGACGACACTAGGTCTCCACTGGCTATGAATCCTGCGATCAACCTGCCGCCAGAACCTTCCACTGTCAATTACGAAGCCCAAGATGAAAGAGTTGATTCTGAATACCAAGTCCTTTGGAGCGACATCATGGACGAGGGAGATTACAAGAATTCTTCCCGATATACAAATGTTGAGGTACTTCTCTTATGCTGGGCAGCGAATTGCGACGACTTAACCATCAAAGACGAAGTTGGCAGGCTTAAAAGGACTTTCGAGGATCGTTTCAATTACAACGCTCGGCTTGAATATTTGGAAGCAAGCACGAAGCAGACGCTACAGGTGCAAGTCAACAAAATTGTGGCTAATTTTGTCGGCTCTCACGATGACCGAAACACTTTACTTATAGTATACTACGCTGGTCATGGAAAACCAGGTAATTACTATGGAAGTCTGGAGTTCTTTGGGTCAGTTGAACATAGCCGCAGACCTCCCAATGACTGATGGTAGTAGGCAACTTTCGGAAAACGATCGACAGAAGCGCCTGGATACACTTGTGTGGAACAAGACAGAGAAGCTTTTGATGGACGCTGGAGCGGACGTCTTGGAGATTTTTGACTGGTATTGCCCTCCTGCATTCCACTCCTGCATGCTGGCAAGCCGCCGTTGACGAGTAACCAAGCTGCTACGCTGGGAACTTGAGCCTCACCAGAGGGGAAAATAGGTCAGTGAAGCCAGCTTTGACGAGGACGCGGTTCCGTGATTGACTGTGCACAGACTTTTCGAGTTTCTGGGAGCCACCAAAGAAATGGCCACGACACCGGTGCCCGGGAAAGACTCATTCACTTCAGCCCTTATATACGCACTAGAGAGTTTAGCCGAGGAGAAAGGTAGATTCACAACAGTGGAACTCCTCAGAAAGATCAAGCTTCATGCACCCGACTTTCCCAAAGATCAGACTCCGGTGCTTTCCGACCGGAAAGATGATGTCCTAGCAGGTCGTATAATGCTTCATCCACTCCACAAACCCCAGAAAGATGGCTCAGCAACAGAGTTATCCTCGGAAGGGAATACCAATCTGAATCCTTTTAAACGGCACACCGTTACATTGCATTTTGACTTCGGCGACCAACCTGCACCTGCACATGTTGAGATGCTCGGCCGGCAGTTGAATCAAGTCTTTGAGAGGTTCACCCTTGGCGTACATCGGGTGCGCTGGGGAGGGATGAAACGATCATTGGCCGCTCGTGCTATTGGAAGCTTTCGGGCCGCCGGCTTGAAACGAAATCGGCGCGCGAGCATGGAATCACGGGAAGTTGCATTGGATGACGGCTCCTCGGAATCGCGATCAGTTGAAGATAATTTAGCCCTCCTCACGCCCTCTCCGTCCAACGGGGACTCACCACGCCTGATGGAATTTACAGAGACAGGCAGCATAGTTATCAATCCACCCAATCTCAGCGCGATATCTCTTTCCAAGTCGTTGGAACTAGTTGAGGAATGCGAGGGCCACATAGAAGACCAGGGAAGACTGCATAAGAAGCAAAGGTCAGGTGTAGACAGGAGAGATTCTTCATGAAGAGCATGAGGGTTAATGATCGTACATCACGATTTCATTGTTGAAGCTAAGGGAGAACGCGCGTCAAAATCTCAGCGCTGTATCATTTTATTGAAGCGAATGTGACAAGGGAGCAATTTGGATTCAGTACCGTCAGCGCGGGGCCAGTCTCGAGAATTTCATATAGTGCTCTTTTTATTGGAATGAGGCTCTCTCTCTCTTTTTCTCTCTCTCTCTGCAAATAATCTTGGAGACCATTGCACAGCCTTCTTCTTTGGATCATCGACGTAGAGACATGGAAAAGTAGAGAGAAACAATCGTTCGGGTATGACATTTAATGTGATCATTACGTCAGCACCCGTCGCGAATTGAAACACCTCCGGACACAAGATCATTGACAACTTGAACATTGATTGACAGAGAATACTTCCGCCTTGTGACCGCGAAACAGAGCTTACTGTTGTGCCTGTTCAGATTTAAGAAGCGGTCAGATCCAAGGCACAGGAGCCACACAGGCTACAGGATCCCCTGTCTTGTGAGCTTGCCCTGGGTCAAGAGTGGTAGAAATTGCTTTCAAGCTCGGTCTGAACCTGAACATGGTGTCTCAAAAGCAATGATTTGGTGGCCTTGCTTCAACCTATGCTGGTCTCTATCGTGTTTTATCTCTTGCTTTTCCCTTACCAAGCCTTGATGCTTCGGAACCCATGCATTGGCTTCAAAAGCATGCTTGATATCTTTCCCAGCTATTTATTCTGACGAGTAGTCCGGTCGATTGGGGTCGGAAGAAGAGGGTTCTGGCCGAAGTTCTGTCAACAGAGTGTCTTGTATTCCGGTACCACGAGATTACCTACAAGCGATGGGACCTATGCTAGTATCCCGGTGTCGTCACACGCACGTATCCGTCCCCCAAATCCGTCTGAGGAAAGTCGCCTGGAATGCCTCCGCCCCGAGCGCACCTCTCACACAGCACTCCCTCACCAATGCACCACGTCCGAGCATTCCTCATAACTGCCAAAGCAAGGACAGCTTTGTTCTCGCACAAAGTGCAATCGCCGAGTTTTTCCTCGCAGATGAGGACGTCAAGGTCAACAATACCGCTCAACGTGGAGCCGAGCGTCCGAACCACCTCTGCAAAGGGTAAGACTAGAGGCTAGTTAGCGCGAGGTACGGTCTTGAGCAGATTGTTCGAGATAGGTTTGCCTTTGTCCATTCCTCTCCTATAAGGCATCAGTCCCGGCATCCACTTGAACACCGGCTCTATGGTCACGCTTCCCGTAGTTGGGACGTCGAAGATTTAACACAAGCGGTGTGCGAGCGCCTCTTCTGGAACGGAAGGCTTCGTACTGACAAGCACGTGGCGAGAATGAGCGCCGGCGGGGTACACGCAGCGGAACATTACCAGAACGGCGGTTTCCTCCACGGGACCAGGTATAATTTTCTCCTTGCCAAGGTATGTAGAGGTAGGACGATCAGGACCTATGAACGTGGAAGGGATCGCTGGTATACCGAGGCGGTTGGCGGCCACATCCATGACATGGCGGTGGAGGTCACCGAGACTTAGATGTGAATGCTGTCCGGAGCTGGATGCTGTGCTGGATGACGCCATCACTGGGAGGATGGAGGAGAATTATTGGGCTAGGATTCAGAGACTTGAGATAAATAAATATAGGAAAAGAAAGGGTGTTTGCCTGAAAGAGATGGTAGGAGCGAGAACCGGGTTAGTGCCGAATCACGTGGCGAGAATGGCCGCAACTCCGCTAGGAGTGACATCAAAGCAAGACCCTCTAGCAAGTTCTGACCTTCTCGTTGGAGCTCTACAGCGTCTACAAATTCTTGGGCCTCTATTCAACCCATCCAGAAGGGTAGTTCTCCTACAACTGGGAACGAGCATTCGCAAGAGGAAAAGGGAGCTACAAGACACCAATCAAGCGTACCGCGTCTAGTGGGAGCCATCATCGCACCGGAATTCGTAAAGCACACCCACTCTTCCCTGGGTTCATCTTCAGCAACTGATCTCACAAGACGCGTGACATTGACTCCTTCACTTGACCTCGCTCCCAAGAGGAATACGTAAGTCTACCAGGGGCGGTGTATGCATTTCCGGGCAACTAACATCCGCGACAGATGCTATGGACTCGAATCTCTCTTCTCATCGTCCAATCGACCAAACGCTACCAGCCTCCGGCTTCGTGATGCCTCCGAGTGGTCAGGAGCCTGCCAGAACATTCCACCCGTTCAATCCTGGATACTTACACGTGGGCCATCGTCGGCTTGACCGGACAAAGGTCTGGTTAACAGCGGCGCCTACGGATTCGTCGTTCCAGCAAACATTCTACAATAACAACCTCGACAAAATGCCGGAGGACGAGCTCAAATGTTCCTTTGACTGGCTCTACGAGTTCGAGGCCGAACATTTTCCAGGATCCACCACCACTCGGCAAGAAGAGGCACGGCGTATATACCTGAATGTCATCATATTTGCCAATATTCGCGCCAACACCACAAATACGATAAATCAATTACGTGCGATGCAAGATTCAAATCCGTTGAGAGGGGAGTCGGCGCCTTCGCATCACGGGCACGGGCCAATCGAAAGTGCGGGCACAACCGCCGAAAGTCCTATTCAGACCGTGTTGGTGGTCTCTGCGAGCATTCGATCAAACGACGCCCCTTCTTATGTCTATCTCAAGGAACGTTGGACGCTTTCAGACCTCTTCGACTCGCTTCTCGACGATTGCAGGATTCGAGGTCAGGCAGCGGAGACTGTGTCCACGATCCAGGCTACGTTTCTTTGGGACCAAAGAGCGCAGCTTTTGAGAAGAGACAGACCGGACGATTGGACCATCTTCTGGGAGGCTCTACGACGGTCTTGGAAACATGGGAGGACTTTCTTCTTGGAGAATGGGTGCGAAATCGAGATGATAATTCGCGTGGAAGAGGGTGCATAGAACGGCACGGCACGGCACGGACTGTTCGTGGCAGCAGAGGAGAGTGGGATTACGGGAGATGGCCGATTGCTGCGTTAGTACTGGCTAACTATTATACTGCATCTTCATTGTCGGCTGTGCGGTCGGGTGATTGACTTGTAACCTGCTCCACTTGCACGCACTAGAACGAGGAGATACATGTAATGGTGCAATCGTACTTGCTCATTCGAAGCATTGTTCGTAAACGAGTGATCACGTAATGACAACGACTGGATATTCAATCTCAATCACCAGCCTGGAATCCCAACCGACTGATCGCTACAGTGGGACTGCTGTGGCTTAGTGAGTCGCATAGGAGGTCAGGAAGTAGCAGCTATACCACCCCCCCCCACCCCCCCCCCGGAACAACATGGAATGTTCTGAAAAAAGCGGTCATAGCAGGAGACACGTGTAGTCATGAAAGATATTCTACATATGCCTTATCCTACCTGCACCTGGCAAATGGCTCTTCATTCAATTCCATTCTCTCTTTCTTTCTTTCTTTCAGAGCCATGGCATTCCTTGCCCCGCCCGCCCGCACCTGTATATATAGAGCTTCATTTTTCGCTTCAGGTATACTTATGCTGCTACTACAGGCATGGGAGTTTTTTAGCGCTAGGAGGGTACGAGAAACATGTATGCCTGTTCAGGCCTCTCTATTTGCTTTGCTTAGCCCTGGCGTTGGGATGGCCCAATCACTCCTACTTACGTTCAATTGTATGCCCTCGTTTGTGTGATGTGATGTGACGTGTGCATTCGAGTATGCGAGCACTGGTCTTGTATTACAAACAGACTGAAAATGGGATAGAGCGGTGCCTCGTGCTCCCAATCCTTGTATACCCAATCCTGCCTTGGAGCGTCGCATGCATTGGTCCACATTTCCTACCAGCAAGTCAGATATCATAGACGTTTGAACACAGAGCATTTGAGGTCACTAGCAAATGAAAACAGTCCGAACAGCGAGGTTTAGCCATCACATGTGACCTTTTCGCAACCGAATCAGCGCCGCCCGAATCTGAGGCTCTACTTTCAAAACTCGAAAATCAGAAGGAGAGACTGTTAGCTACTCGATAATACGGCTTTTTGGACGGTTTGACCCAGAATCCGTGAGGAAATCTAAATGCGAAGAGAGGACACTTCTTCATGTTCCTAACTCGGCCAAAATAAGCGAGGCTCGGTGTTCAGATTTGTTGGTGAAGCGGAGGTATTTCCTTCTCAGCCGAAGGCAAGGTAGTATCGCGATAAAATCGGAACGGATCACCCGGCTCCATATGCATCTCGGTCTCATCGCAATTTTTAATTTTTTCTCCCGATGCGGAACCGAATTCATGCAGACCTCATGCAGGGGAATCGTTGAGGGTGTCCTGCTTCCCCGTATGATTGGCGAATAAAGATCCCCTGACGGTGCGCTCTCGCAGTCTTTCAAATACCGATCTGAAGATCCTTGATCGAGCGCAGTCGATTTGAGGATTCGTCAATGGATGGTTGGTCGGCATGGTTGCATTCAAATCGTGTAACCGCGCTGCCTACCTCATCTGCTGGTATTTCCAGCCTCGGGAAATCGTCGCGCGGCGAGGGCCTACACCTGTCCTGCGCTCCAAAGGATACATTCACCCTTGTTCTGCCATGGTGAAGCGATGCCTCACTGCTACGAGAGCGAGGGTCATGCGATCTCAGCTCTCAGCTGAATGTGCGCACTGCAAACATTTTATCAAACACATTTGCTGCTACGAGAACATTATCATTTCGAAAAGTATTTCACCAACGTCGGCGTACCATGAATTCCACGATGACAGATAGAAACGTGAGCTTTGCCGCAGGACCATCTACTAGGGGAACGATTAGCCTTGTATGGAGCTGCTTCGTGACGATATTCCTATGCACTTGGACAGTCCAGCGCCCCAACATACCATTCCCACAAACATCCCCACGGCCCGTCATCAGCTTTGCTGGCGTCATCCGGAACAAAGTATTCTGGATGTCTGTGACCTTGCTGTGCCCGGAATATGTAGCTCTGGTGGCATACTATCAGTGGAAAGACGCAAAAAGGTCAACTGCGACCCCGAAGATTTGTGATTGGTGGTCCTCGGTGCATGGATTCTACGCCGAAATGGGTGGCTTTGCGGTCAGACTGAATTCTAAACCACGCTTCCAAGCTAGCGAGAGCGGCCATGTTGTCGAGCTCCAAGATGGAATAGCATATAAGACCCGCTCAGGCGACCTCCGCACAATGGTAAACGAGGATATAATCAATCACCATACCTCGAGTTACACAGGAAAGCATTTACGAGCGAAGCAAAGCCGACTTCTTCGCCAATGTGATCACACTGATCCAAGTCTTGTGGTTTGTGGGTTATACTTTGGGAAGGGTAGCGCAGCAACTACCGATCTCGACGCTAGAGCTATCCACGCTCGCATTCGTCTGGTGCGCAGCTGTCATTGCATTTTTTTGGTGGCACAAACCGCTCGATCTGCGGAGTATGACGACCATCACTATTCCTCTGGACAAAGAAAGAAGCTTCCTGGACAAATTCGATCATCTCGAATTTTCATGTACCGAGCAAGAACTCGCAGAGCAGGTCGATGCCAAGTCCTTCTTCAGCAGGGCGCACGAGTCTGAGGCTATCCGATCGGGAGGAATCCACTTTGTATGGATAGGATGTCTGTTCAACGGCATACATGTTGCCGCCTGGAACTTCTCTTTCGCAACATTGGTGGAGAAGATGATGTGGCGAGCATGTACTATCGCAGGTTGCGTTTCTGTGGTAGTGTCGTACTCCTTTATGTTTATTCCGAGCCGAACATTATCGGTGGCGCTTAATGTTGGCCTGGTTGCGCCGGTTTATATCACCACTCGACTTTTCCTTGTTGTTCAGGTTTTGGTCGGCCTTCGGTCCCTACCAGGAGAAATTTATCAAGACGTAAATTGGAGCAACTTCTTGCCGCACGGTTAGCTGGTCTGTGCTCATATAGACCACGCGATCGCCCTCACTTACCTAGAGGTCTAAACAGAATCAATTGATTGTGATATCAGAGATCAATGGTGAACATGGCCTCAAAGTATTGCAAGTCCTGACTGCCACCATGTTTCACCCGTGTGCCACTTCAACCATTGTCCTTGCCAGCACCACCATACTCTTTCCCCTGAAATAGCACCCAAAGCTCGCAGAGGACTGATTGGTAGCGGCTCAGCTAACCACAGACCTCCCCGTGCGAATTCGTCAGCTAGAAGAGGAAATGTCATCCATAGCCAGGTCAAAGCGAATATCAAATTTGCCGCACTTCTGCTTCTTTTCCCAAGTCGAGTAGTGATACCATGCCTCTGCAGTAGATGGGATAAAAGACTTTGAAAACCAATGCCGATTGGTTGTAGCATAAAAAAAAGAAAGGGGTTTAGTGGTCTTGTATCGGGCCACAGTGTGTAGCTCCCACAGGCATGCACGAAACCACTCATAGTAAATGCGACGACAATTTCGATAAGCCATGCCAAGGTGCTCGTCTTGTCCAATTGCAACTGGTCTGTAGTCCATGATCCAGCAGCAGCCAAGCTCAGACGAAACAGCTGGTGCCACCAATTTCCCCAGAATCCTTGTAGCCCTCTTTGAAGCACCGCTGAAAAGTTCCCATTGACCGATGGATACATCCACTCCTCGCCTCTGACACCAATCAGATCAGGACCGAGAAAGTGAACGCAGACTAGAGGTACCAATGCGTATATCCACAGGACCGCTACATAGATTGCGGCAAATGAAAGCACATATCGATATGTGCTTATCGCGACCCAGTCAAGGAGGGGCATCGAGTTTGTCCGAAGCGAAGGATGACCGGCAAGACCCCAAAAGTATGGATCGACCATCATCGCAACCTTTATGATGTCAAGGCAAAGGCTAAGCAGAAGAATTCTCGACACAGAGGACCATAATGTGCTTCTCAAAGGTGGTTGATATCGTGCAACGAGCTCGCAAGGTGGCGGAAGTTTCTCGGTAACTTTCCATGACCAGTTCAGGCCCCGAAGGTTGGTAAGGAGGTCAAGAATCCAATCAAGGCGTCGCCAAATTTTGTTGGGCATGCTTTCCCATACCAAATGGGTTCGATGTACATTTTCATGAGTGATTTCTTTGTTACTGTTTGCTGATAAAGTCCTTGTAGAAGTACCGACATTACCCTGCTTGGGACCAAGGCTAGTATGGCGGCTGGATGATCTTTCGATTCTCAAAAGATCTCTATGAGGTTCGCTGAATATCAAGAAAGTTGCAGACCACAGAATGCACCATGAGGAGCAGAGGCCAACACCGATGCCGTAGTTCATGCCCATGGTTCGGGCATGGCGCATGGTAGATATCGAATGGTAAACAATAATCGCAAAGATGGCATAGCGAAGCTGTCGGAGTGCCGGAGAAGGGGTTGGAAAGATGAGCAAGTAGGTAAAAAGCAATATATATCCAAACAGTGCTTGAGGAAGGATGAATTGTGATTGCGTTCCCGAGTCAATGGCTAAATCATACTGCGCTTGATAAAGTCCTATCGCTTCATGGTATGTTTTGGGCCGAGCTGAGTCCATGGTGATATTGAGCAGTGGCGAATTGCTTTGTTTTAAGACGAGGCAGCGAGAGTGAGAGGTTCGAAAGAGGGGCGTGAGAGGGCGCGAGACAATTTAATATAGGGGACAGGGTCTGATAGAGCGAGGACACCAATTAGAGTGCAGCTAACCTCTTTTTCCAGCAGTACAAACACACCGTCTTACAACATTCGGATGGTACATTGCAATTGAAGGACGATGGAAATTATTTCTGGAGCGAGGAGACTGTTATGGCAGTGTCATTGACCCTGAATCAAAGACCTCGGTCTCAATAGACCTTGCTGACTTTAAGATCCTACGTTATTGCAAAGCACTCACCAAGCCAACATCCTCAATATCGAGAAAGAATTGGCAGCTACGTCCAGCTCAAAAATCCCCGCTGCGGAGAAGGAGCACAAAGCGTTCCGAGTCGAACCAAAAGAGAAAGAGAGAATGAAGCGCCAGAGGGATGAAGACGACTTGCTGGCCGCAATTCAACTCCCTGCCAAAAGAAATCCAAATTGATCAAGTTACTTGAGCTCCCGGCATATCGTTACTACCGATTATGTACCCGAATATAACTAATTCGTGCAGTACGGAGTACTAATCTTCCCAGCCAGGTCTCAAAGCGCCCAAACATCAGCGATCTATCAGACGCCTACAAAACCGCCGCACTCGACGTCTCAAACGGCTGACACTGCCATGATCCCCTGACGCTCAAACTCGTTCCCTCTTCAACATTCTGGGCTTCTATCGACTCTGATGTCTTCGAAGGGCACCCGTGCTCTCTCTTCGTCGCCCATCAGGCCAATTAAACAACATTATCAGCTTCGACTGGCCTGGAAGCGAGACTGGTGAAGGCCACTCTAGGTACTTTCGGTGCTGGAAATGTAGCGGATATTGATTTCTGAGGCAAGGGCAAGTTTAGGCGCATTGTGTATTGGGACTGCCTCGGATCTCGTAGCTGGCCGATGGGGTGGAGGTGGGGGGTGGGGGCAAGGTGGTGCTTATGAGAAAGAAGATGATGCTGATGCGGTGAATGAGCACAGCGGGGACGACGGTGATGATGATGATGATGATGAAGAGGAAGAGGATTTGGGAGACGATGAGGACGAGTCGGGCTAGAAGGATATGACGGAACGAGGGAGATTGAAAATGCTTTCAACTCGAAGCCGAAAGCTCAACTCTCCAACAACGGAGTTGAAAAATACTGATTCTGAAATACTGTTGAAGGTGGCCGGCTCATATGCGCGCCTGCTGAAGCCGATGAATGCCGCAGCAATGGGTATCGTAAACTCCTTCCGGTGCAATGCTTAAAAAACCACTAAGCGCCCTGAAGTGTTCGCACACTGCCACCAAAGGCAGTTCCTTTCGAGCGACCGCGGCGCCGTCTGAATGTCCGCCAATCACTTCTCCTCCCTTTCCCTTTCCCTTTCCCTTTCCCTTTTCCTTTTCCCTTTTCCATTTCCCCTTTTCCCTTCCCGGTTTTCCTTTTCTGTTTTGATTTCCTATCCTATCCTTTCCTATCCTTTCCTGTTTCCCGTCACCGTCCTTTCTCTCCGAGATTTATTTCATCAGGAACTGAATTCGAAAGGCCGATCGTCTTCGTCCAGCTTCTAAGGTCCTAGTACAAGATTCTTCTTAATTTCAAGACCCGAGGTGTCTTTCCCAAATCTTGGTCTTTCTGCCGAGAGCGCAATCTCAATCGGCCTCCTTCCATTCGGCCAGGAACTGATTCTTCGACAAGACCTTTTGCAGTGCAATACTTCCTGCACCCGGTTTTGATGGTACAACGATGCTTTTTGCTTCCAAGACCCGTGGCGATCTCCACCAATCATGACATCTTGTTGTTTTGAAGGTGCAGCAATCCTCTTCGGCTGCAAGATCAGTCGCGTACTTCTCCGCTCTGGCGTCGGATTGTTCCTGCTCTTGGTCCTTGTCATGGAACATTCTCAGTCCATGGCACCAATCAGCCTAGCGCTTTGATCCGTTCATCTTTGGTGTGGAGAATCCATGACTCCCACGTGCTGACCATCCATTCATGCTTCTGCGTACCCCCAAGGTTTTCCTAGGCGGCCCCTCTGTCTGTAGCTGTGCAATGCTCGTGGTGTGAAATGTCCTGGAGGGCAGACTATCAGTGTGTCGGGGAGCTACTTCGCTGTCACCCGCGCTGCTTATTATTTTGGAGGACGATTGGCCTTCACATTGGTTTTCAGCTGCTTCCACGAGCTCTCCAATGTGCGGTGGTGAGCTAGACATGAAGGCATAGGGTTTCTTTCTTAGCGGCTCTTCTTCGTGGACAAGCGGGCGCGGCCGATTCGTATTTGTGAGAGGTTGCAGGCGGTGATTCGCTAACGCTTCTGGTATCGGTAAGTGTGGTGTCCTTGATGTTGGACCCAAATTTCCAATCGAGACCTGATCCCTAGTGGCCGTGAGACCAGCGACTGTCTCATTACGGGAGGTATGACTGCGACATGCGGCTGAGCTGCCCAGTCTCCCTTCCGCGAAATTATCGAATGGTGTGCTTCTCCTTTCCTTTTCAGCCTTCATTCCTAAGAAGCTCATCAAATTGTTTTGACCTCCCGTTTGTCTAAGGCTAGATTTGTTATTTGGATCAACCCCTTCCTTGCGTACCTTCGACGGCTTTTCCACTCCACTTGGTCTAATATCCATGTTCCTGTGTTCATCCACATGCTGTAATTGGGTCGCTGCTGAGATGAAGCCCATGTTGTGAGAAAAGGTTGAGCTGCTCTGCATTGTGGTTATACTGCCAATATGTCCCGCGACATATGAGTTCGCGCAGGCCGTCATTCCTTCAACCCCACTGCGTTCGCCGTCCTGTATCCTCCTTCGCTTGGATGGATGTTCGGGGATTTCATTGTTGGAGTCCCATTTGCTCCATTTGGCGCCGATCGCCTTGACCTCTTCTTCCCCAGTGAGAGGCCATAGATTATCGTATATGCTTCGTAAGGTCTCACAAGCATCAAAGATTTGGGCTTGAGTTGGACTGTCCCTTCGTAGTATTTGTGCAATGTCATTGACAATGCTGCTGTTGATTGTTGGGCCCTGGCTAACCAGCATTTTCCCCACAGACTTAATTGAGAGAAATGGTGACAGGGCCGTTTCTTCTCTTTGCGAATTCTTTGTTGGACAGCTAATGTAGAGCAAAGCCTGTGCTCGGGTCATCGCAACGTACAGTAGCCGCCGTTCTTCGTCGGTATCTTCTGCTCTTGAATGCGGTATGCAACCTTCGTACGCTGATGGCACGAAGACCACAGGCCACTCTAGGCCTTTTGCAGCATGTATGGTGGAAATTGTGACCTGTGACTGCAGGGCTCCCTTCCCTTCCAAGTCTTCCTCCTCTTTCTGAAGCTCCGATGCGAGCGCAATATTGGCTAGAAACTTTGCCAATGCTTCTTCTGCTGCATTGCCTCGCTGTTGTTCCAAGCCTTCGATGTTGGGCAGGTCATCGTCTTCTTTCCATTTGTGAGCATCATAGACTGTATATTCTGATGCTTGCGCAGCAAGCTCCTCGACGTTCGCCCAACGAGCTTCATGATCATCCGCATGGCTCTTTTCCAAGTAGTGTCGGAAGTCGAGCTTCTCAATTATGTACCCCATAATGGTCTCAGGCGAGCCAGGATTACTCACGTCCAAGATCTTGTTTCTGGAAGTTAGGATGAGATTGACAAAGGAGCCTAGTCCTTGCTCCGCCACTTTGGACAATTTCGTCCTGGTAGTGTTTTGTGTAGAATTTCGAAGCAGTGTCCAGAGGGCCACTTTTCGAGTCTCCGCCTCTTCTAGCAGCCCTTTCACGGTGGTTGCACCCAAGCCACGTGCCGGTATGTTGATGATGCGAGAAATGGCATCATTGTTGTTGGGCTGACTGATCACTCGCAAGTAGTCGAGGAGAATCTTGACTTCTAGACGATCGAAGAACTTCTTGCCTCCCACCATGCGATAGGGTATACCAGCTCTTCCCATGGCTGATTCGACCTGGCGCGACAGAGAGGCAGATCGAAGTAGTATAGCGAAGTCGGAGTAGGCAAGAAGACGACCAGTCAATCCAACCGTCCTTTGTAATTCGGATACGATCCACAAGGCCTCAATCTCAGCGGTTGGTAGTCTTCGCAGAACAGGCATAGTGCCAGGGCAATGTGTGGGCAGTAGATATTTGCTAGGTCGCGACGTGTCTTGTTGTATGACTTCGTCCGCTGCCAGGAGTATTGCTCCTGAAGATCGATAGTTGTCTTTAAGGTGGATGATAAGCATATCTGGGTACTGGTGTTTCATTTTCTGGAGATTCTTGATCTCTGCAGACCGCCAACCATAGATGCTCTGATCTGGATCACCAACAGTAGTGACTCTCTTATTTTTCGCAGCAAATAGCCTCATCAGATCGAACTGGACAACATTTGTGTCTTGGAACTCGTCAATCAAAACCACCTCAACATTCGAGACACATGTAGGGTGTTGGCGGAGAAGGTCGACACATCTCAAGAGGAGATCATCATAGTCGAGGAGGTTGGATTTGGCCAGTTGACTCTGGTATGCCTCGAAGACGGTGAAAAACTCTTGTTGCTCCAAAGTCTTCTTCTGTGCTGGTTTTTGTGCTAAGTTCCACGTTGTATGTCCATCCTGCTGGTCTGGGCTCGGAAGACCTTTGGATTTAGAGCTCGAGATTCGTGATTGAGCCTTCTTAGCATCAAGATTAAGCCTCAAGCGTTTGATGATTCTCTTAATTACGGCTATAGTGTCGGAACTATCGGCAATGCCAAATCCTTTCTGAATGCCAATGAGATGGCCGTAGGTGACAAGATATCGGCGGCATACTGAGTGGAATGTACCCAGGACCAATCGCGTTGCGATATCGCCACCAAGAAGTTTGGCGATCCTGTCCTTCATTTCCCGCGAACTCTTGATTGTGAATGTGAGACATATGATGTCCCATGGTTTATATCGGTGGTGTTGAAGGAGGTATGCGACGCGTGATGTGAGAGTTTTCGTTTTGCCGCTTCCAGGCGGAGCCAGGATTTGTAAGACATTAGACACCGAAGTGACAGCATCTTGTTGTGGTTCATTGAGTCCTTGAAGAATAGGATCCATGGGGGATTGATCATGGTCGATGTTTGTGTTTGTTTGTATTTGGTCACTCTGGGATTCTTTGATGATTGACGCGAAGGTGGGGTCGCATCTAGCGTGAAAAACGCACCCGAGGGACCCGTGGAGCCATGTCCGAGGGCCCTCGTGTAGGCATCAAAAACAGAACTGGAGCACCGCTGAAGGGGAAACGGCCCGCGGTGAGTAGATACAGACCTGGGAACCTGGAGAAAGGTAGTGGGAGTGAAACAAATTGTACGAGTAGTGCTCAATGATCAAGAAAGAAACTCGTAAGGTTTCAACATCACTCCACTCTTCTCAGGAAGAAAAGCTGACCCTGATCGAACATGGGCAACACATCGTCAGAGATGAGCGTGATATCGTGGTCGTCGATGCAATACCAACGGCCAAGGACCTTCCTCGCGGCCACATAGTGTCCATCATCATGCCTAAATTCAGTGAGCCAAGGAAGAGGTTTAAGTATCCAACGTGAGACTCTCTTACCCGTCGCCCACGTGCTCAACAGTGCCGAACACTTCATATTTATAGTTTTCACTGCTCTGACCACCGCATAGGAGAGGCGACAGGTCAAGAGTCTCTGCAGGAAACTTGATCAACGTCTTGATCTTCTTGATAACGGGATGCTTATTCTTGCCCTCCATGTGACGAGCACGGGGAGCCTGCACGATCAAATACTTTGGCAACTTGTTCACAAAGACATCCTCGGTCGTTGTGTCTTTTGTCTTGCACGTTGGGCAGACGTGATCGTCCATCAAGTTGCTGGTCCTTGTGTTTTTCAGTAGCTCGTCAAGGGTGCTTGAATCCTTTGTGGGCAAAACCACTTTCAATCCATAGCGGTCCGCTGTGTGCTCCCTGACCAGGCCACACTTGGCGCACGCCAGCTTCCGAGCCATCAGTTACGCATGCCGTGTGGTTTTGCGGCAATGGTGACTCACCTTCGTACCCTCTTGCACGTTGAAAAGGTCTTGGACAAGGATGGGCTTCTCGTCGTCTGCTTCACACTTCGCCATCTCCTCCTCGTGTAGCCTCTTGAGCAATTCATTGATGAATTCCGACGAGTCCTGTGAACTGCTTCCATTCATCGGACTGCCATCCTCGTCTTTAAAAATTGCTCCATAAGCTTGGAGGAAGACGAAGGGAGAGACTGAGCTTGAGCCGGCTGCAGCTCGAAGGTCTCTAGCGAGTTCGCCAAAATATGCGCCAATGAAGCTGAGTGGCGTGAGTAGATGGACCAATTAGAGGAAGGGAAGCTTACATATCATTCTTCAATCGCGCAAAGGCAGATTCTAACTGCTCTGTCTTCTTTCGGAGTGCTCTTGTCAGCTTTCCTTTTCGCATCAGGTCAGTGTCCCCTGATATGATACTCTGTACCTCTTCCAAAGTTTTGTCTTGAGAGGCCTCATAATGTGCTAATAGCTCGGGTACGCCAAAGAGACACTGCAGGCCGGCGTTGGCAAAGCAAGCCCTGAAGTGGTTCGTCAATCCCTTTGGCGGTTCTTCTGAACTTTCTTCAACAGAAGGGGCCTTCCACCCGGTAGGGGTTGGAGTTGAGAACTTTGCATCATGCTTTAGCCTAAACAATCAGCCGACTCAAGGGCGGCATACCTTTATCTTCTTTGGTGTTCCCGTCTCCGTAGCATCTTCTCTTGATTTCCTCTTCCGCGAAGCCCCCGCTTCGACCTCCTTCACTATTGGAGATTGTTCGTTCTTCCCCTGTGGCTTTGGCGGCGCCGGAACCGGTTCTTTCACCATCTCTTGCACATGCTTGGCATTCTATATACGGATCAGCCGGCAGAACTCTGCAGTGCTCTGCGGTACTGAAAGTACTCACCGAGGGCATGGCGGCCGTGTGGCCTGGCTTCTGATTGCGAGCAAAGAACCCCGTTGTTCGGGCCTGTGAGACGGTATTCGTGTTCGATTGCAAGCCTTGAGCCGGCGGGGTTGTGCTAGCACCCATCTTTGGTTTCTTAGTTGTTTTGTTCTCCAAGACACAGTCGTTTTTTCTCTTGGACGCCTGCAGGGATCCATGCTTGACATCCTCCATGGTCTCTGGCTCCGCCGCGTTGGATGTGTGTCGCTTGGTCTGCTGAAGAGGGCCAGTGACAGCCACCTCCATGGCCTTTTGCTCCGCCACTTTAGGAGAGTCTTGGGTTGGCCGACTCTGAGTTGGTCGGCTTGTACCCTTGTACATCAACGATATTAGCCCACGGAACGCGGCAGGAGCTTGAGTCACCTACATCATAGAGCACCTTAGTCTTTCGAATGTTACGGTTCACATTCTTGGTGTCCTGTTTCCGAAGTTTTTCACGACTCTTCAGTGATGCATTAGTGGACTTGTTTCCAAGTGCACGAGCATACGCAGATGAGCGAGGATCCGGCATGTCTCTCCCTGTGCCCCTATAGGGTTTACCTGTACCTGGAACATAGCCACTTGTGGGCTTGGCTTTCTTGGTCTCATGGCCTTGTTTGTCCTCTTTCTTGATTTCGTAAGTGTCGCCACTGTCTTCAGCCTTCCGCTTCAGGGAAGATGAGTTGGAAGGGTCCTTATGAATAAGCATCTGCATAGTGTTGCTCAGCAAGACGAAACATTACTTCATCAGTGCAGGGATTAATTTACCCTGCCCTCTTTGTTCGCCTTCATGGCATGGGCGGTGGTCAAGGGCTCTGGAGCAGGAACGCGAAACCCCGCAGCTGTGGATGTGTTGTCCTTGTTGGCGTTGGCAGACGTCTGTTGATCAATTAGTCAGTATGTCGCAGGGCATGATGTTCTAATTTGAATGCATACCTCGGGGCTGGAACTCTTATTCTTTTCTATTTCCCGTTTTTTATATATACCTCTCAGGGTTTCCAGCGCTACTCGCCTCTTAGCCTTCTCCGCCTCCTTTCGCTGTTCTGGACCTGGCATTGTTTCCAAGGATCAGAGTAAGGAAGAGACGTGTGTCGAGAAGGGCTGAGGACGATGGAAAAGCGTGCGAGAGAGATGGCACCTAACAAATTAGGATAAGTCCTGCGACGGCCTTGTGACAGGATGTGTTAAGCGGCAGAGGGTTGTGGGTAATTGAAAATCACTTGATGTAAGTCTGTCGATATTCTGTGAATGTGGTGGGGAAGAGGAAGTTCTGGTCAAGAAGTGTCGAAGGAGATGAGAGTTGAGGAAAGTATTGAGAGTCAGAAGCAGAAGCAGCACACGGGCTGTGTGTTGTGCAAAGGCAGGTGGGTGCAATGACCCTGGATGGTATCCAGATGATGTTGCTGTGTGTAAGGTAATGCAAGGCAGTGTGAGCTTGCTGGCAGTTCTTTGCAGTGTGTGAGCTTGAAGATTGTGGATGGGGGATGGAAGAAGGGTGGTGAAAGTAAAATGGAAGACTCGAAGACGCGCCAGCACTTCGGCTGTGTCTGCGAAATTGAGGAGGTTGGAAATACCTTAGCGCCCGAATTCGTGGTGTTGAATTTACAGCTGTGTTGACAAAAATTCCGCTGTCGTCATGTTAGCGAACCGTTGTCCCCGCAGTCAATAGTCTCCTGCTCCCAGATTGTTTGGCTGCTTGGGCTCTTTGTTAGTAAATGCCTTATATGTATTCAAAACGCTCTATTGACAAAGAACCATCATGGCTCGTCCCTAGGACCACCGCCATGCATCGCGTCCTTACTTTCCCGTGGATCACCACATCCTTCAAATCCAACCTCACGGTCCGCAATGGCCAGAATACGCCGTTCCAGCCACAGTATCAAACACCAAAGCACTAAAAGCCAAAGCATTAAAACCAGCCGCCTCCAACTACGAAGAGCCCACAGGAGCGATCTCGCCGACTTGCACCAACTCTTCAGCAGCTGTGAAGTTATGCGATACTGGGCTTGCCCCACTCATACCTCCATCAACGAAACAAAGGAGTACCTTGACGGCATGATTGCATCCTCCACAAATGGAGATATCGAATTCGTCATCGTGCTCCCTGCTCCTGTGCCTCTCGACCCTTCATCCACCGTTGTCAGCAAAGCAAAAGTCATAGGTACAGCAGGAATCTGGGACGAAGCAACAGGCGAGATTGAACTCATGCTTCACAGCGATTATTGGGCCCAAGGTTACATGAGTGAAGTATTGACGACGCTCATTCCTATACTTAAGCAAAAGGGCGCACGAAAGCTTCTTGCGAATGTGGATCCGAGGAATCATGCGAGTATCAAGGTGCTGAATAGGTTTGGGTTTGTGGAGACGCATAGGAAGAAGAAGACGTTTGAGACTGATATTGGGTGGTGTGATAGTGTTTATCTGGAGTTGTGGAGACCGAGGAGGTTTTGAGGTAGGGGTTCCTCAGAGCAGATGGTGATCAAATTACGGTCGAAGTGAAGAGCTAAAGAGAATGTCGCCTGGACATGGGCTGGCTTGGAGCAAGACCTTCATGCGAGAGTTGACCACATGACCTACCAGTAGACGTTACAGACAGACAACAAAGTTCCTTGATGAAAGATATCAAAGGATAGAACAAATCTACTCACCTGCTCCCTCAACTATCAGTGCTGGCACCACTGGGTTGAGATGTAGCGGCTATGGTTAAACGTTACACGCGCTAGTTGAGGTGATCGAAGCCCACAGGTCATATCACTCCTTTGATCTTCCCCAAAACAACCAAACTGCTCCTAGGTAAGAAGTACCATGAGTCCAAGTCATTGCCAACGAACATCCTCAGAGCCGATATTCATCAATCAGCAGCTGAGCGAATAGTCTCACAATGGCGACCTTTTCCCATCTTCCAAACGAACTGCTTGTTGAAACATGGCGCCATCTGCCACAGCCAGAAGGTATCAAAGTTTGCTCGGACGTCAAAGAAGATCCGTATCCTGTCCGTTTCAGTCCTACAGGAGCATTGCAACCTGAAACGAGAACTCTCAATATTTGATGATGGGGGCCGAAAGTCGAAGACCTGCGCAGCAGGGTTACTTAAGAAAATCGCATTGAATCCTAATGTTGCGCTCCATGTCAAGAAGCCTGCCGTCACTAGCTGGGGCGACTATT
Source organism: Alectoria sarmentosa (assembly GCA_009733775.1). Taxonomy (NCBI): domain Eukaryota; kingdom Fungi; phylum Ascomycota; class Lecanoromycetes; order Lecanorales; family Parmeliaceae; genus Alectoria; species Alectoria sarmentosa. The sequence continues at coordinate 128,613 of WOGZ01000048.1, forward strand.
TGGAGAATGAAGAAAAGGCGTTCAATGCACTCACGGCATTCGATTCAGAAGCTGGGGAAGATGGGCGTCACTACCGCCACACGCCCTTGAGCGGGAAAAGACCTAAACCTTTTCGGACAAGTGGTGAAGAGAGCTGAGCACGTTGTCAGCAAGAACGAATCTCTCATTGAGGAGGTCAAAGGTGGACACGAAGATCCTATCGTTGCGCTCCTATTCCTGCTCCTCATCAACCTCAGATCTCTTGTCGTTGAGCAGATGGAAGGTATTCCTCACTTCTTTCAGACTCTTCAGTATGTTCCGGATACACAGGGCACAGAAGCACTCAGGCGGCTCTCGAAGTGAAATTCTTGCACAACCGAATTGATAACGGTGAAAACCTACAGCTCCTGAAAAATTTACGACCCTGCCCTCTGTGAAGCAGATTCATGCTCAGAGCATTGGGGGGCCGTGAGCTACTGCCGCCTTGAATCCAACTTACAAACTCGAAGTTCGAATGCAGAAAATTTGACGTTTGATCTTATGTCTCGCCCTGACATGGAACAGACCGCCCTGGAATTTCTTAAGCTTATCGAAGGCTTCGAAAGATTGAAATTTTCCAGCTTCGAGCATCAATTCGACTATGACCTGTTCTGGATCCATGCTACTCTCATTGTCCACGCCAAACACTCACTCAACACCCTGATTCTCAAACCTCGTGGCTAGGAACACGGAGCCCATCGAGAGCTTTCGCACCTTCGAGCTTTTCAAAAAGCTAGAACTGGACCATTCATTCTTGGCTGATTGATGATCGCGGACCTTGACGGACTAGACGAGCTGGTGCACTACCCAGGAACTTCCATCTGCATGACTTGGCGTACTGAAACCCGCTGCGTTTGGATCCACTCGAGGCCGGACTTGGAGATACGAGAGGACAGATATACGCGTCTGCCCAATCTGAAAGTCGTTATGTTTTGTGATGACAACTTCGACGTTGGCTTTACGTCCTTGTCCCCGGGCTATGATCGCATAGCACCTGGCATCGCTGATGTGTAAGTAACGTGCAACGCCGAGGGGTTTTGGCTCAATATGCAAAGACGTCTCGGATAGCTCGTCTTCGGATGGATGAGGGGGGCTACGTATCGCCTTGGGAGCGAGTCTGATTGCAAGTGGCGAGAATGAATCAGGTAGATGTGGAATCTGCGACTGGCCCATCGGACAGATAGATTGCATTGAAAGCCTTCCCGACTTACACTCCGATTCATCAATCATTGCAGTATGAAGAGCCTCTAACCTTAACCATATTTACACTCCCAAAGCTTCGAATTCCCTTGTCAAACAAGGCTTGCATCTCATCCGCGACAACGTCCTTACCCTCAGCCGTTTTGCGCATCATCACACCCTAGTACAATCCCTCCTCTCCAGCCGCGACCCTCAGGTATCTTCAAGACCCATTCGATAGCCCTAACCTGCAAAGACTTCTTAGTCAACGGTGATCATTCTTTCAGGAACAAAAATCGTGCGATTCAAGTTTGCCCATTCGTACACGAAGGCGCGATGGAAATGAGAACGGAAAGCGCTGACAGTATCGTTGAACTTCTCTTTCTGAAGGCAGCTATGATCGTACGAGCGATGAAGATGTACGGAGCAGGCAGTAAATGGAAATTTTTGGGGAAGCTGAAACCCATCCATTCGCTTTGCCCCATGACAAATTGCTGCCCAATCACAGCCTGTTCCAGAACAACAAGAGGCTTGAATTTCCTCACCCCCCTTTTTTTCCTTTCTTTTCTTTGATCCCCACAATATCTCCTTCTCGCTTCCTCACAGCCTCCATATCCACCTCCACATCCACCTCCCCCTTCCCCTCCCCTTTCCCAGCAACAGAAACGCCATTTCCACCCTCACGACAACCATACCACCAACCCGATCCCTGCCGAAGGCGACCACAGTCTTCGCATACGTACCAACCCTCGTAAAACGCAACATCAATCGCACCAAACATGCAACAAAGTCGAACAAGAGGCCTGCAGCAGCGAAGAGCCGTCGTGACAACGAAAGGGGGGGGGGGGGGGGGGGCGACCTTTGGCGCCGGAGCCGAGGAAGGAGTGTTGTAGCGCTTTGACGCTTTAGGTAGGTAGGTAGGTAGGTAGGTAGGTGGGCCATTATTTCGAATTTCTTGTCAGACGTGGCGAGACATAGATGCTTTGATTTGGTTTGGTTTGGAAATTAGGTACCTAGGTAGGTAGGAGGTAGCTAGCTGCAAATGAGGTGAGTTGAAATGAAATATTCGGAGACGACTGGGCGGAGAGTCAGTATGTGACATTCACTTGTGAACAATGGTTTATTCCGATTGGGTGATGGATCGCGGAGATAGGTACATAGTGGGCAGGTAGGTAGGTACCTACGCCGAGGCTCGATGGTGGTGGTAGGTATGTGTTGTGCTCGAGCCCAGAGGAGCCTGTGCACTGTGGAGCATTTGGCCCTGCATGAGCTGGCAGAGGCGTGCGTTTGAAGGGGTGTGGACGACTGGGCCCAAGCGAAGTGCTTTCTTGGCGCTTGGTTCCATGACCACGCGACGAGAGTGTGAAAGAAAAGAGACTGAGAGTGTTGTGAAAAGTTCTTTCTTTGAGCAAAAGTCATACTGTGATGGGAGCTGAAGATGTAAGATGCATGTTGAAACAATGAAGAGCGCGTTCTGGAATGATAATTTGAAGTTTCGTTCGACAGTAGGTATACCATACACATCTCCACCCATGCTCAGGGCATCAAGCCGATTTGAAATCCCCGCGACAAATTATACGCCTCATATCACCATGCCAGATATCGTCGCAGAATGCCAGATCGGTCGATGCCTCCCAAAACCCTTGCAATAAAATGATAGACCGACCGAGATTATAGGTATAAAACAAGTGATTCCGAATGGCAGTGGCAGTGGCAGACGGTAAGTATCCAGGACTCCGGCGCCGCAAAAGTTGTTGTCCACAATACCGTCGCTGTGCAGGTTTTACCGCCGACTCCATGCTCAAAGTACTCCAAACCCAAGCCAGTGTTTTAAATGGCTAGTGCGCTTTACGCTGCATATGCAGGAACGAAATCCCACGGGAACATCTTGCGGGGCCAGACCGATGGATTGACGTAATCCCCACCTTCGATCGGGAGCTGCAAGGCCGAGAGGCTGCCATTGGCTCAGTGACCTTCCCTGGGTGGTCGATCTCGTCCAGTATCATCCCCACCATTCTCCCCTCTCGCCTCTCTCCAGACCTGAGCTCCACTCCTCCTTCCCGCCTGCTCAGGAACCTTGATCCCTTCACCACCTCCATTTCGACCCGTTGGTAACATCTTGCCGATTTCGGCGGCAAGCGCTTGTACAACGAATCCCCGCAGCTCCTTCTCTTCTCTTTCGTCTTCAATGAGGAGTCGTTTCCGCTCATCTTTCAGCATGGTCTCCCGTCGCATTCGTTTGATCTCGTTGGTGATGAACATGAGGACTTCTTCGGGACATCTATTGCGCTCTGCTCCGTGACTTGCGGCGTTGCGCACGTAGCGACGGGTCACGTCGGTAGCGCCGTCGATGGAGAATGCAACGCAGTAAGACATCTTCTTGCCCCAGCCTAATGATCGCAATCAGCCCTGGCTCAACAGATTGTGCAATGGAATGTGACTTACCTTCTGAGTACAGTCGAGGATTATCCCAAGCTTCCTCGCACGCATCGACGTGGATCCACCGCCTTTGCTGCTCCGAGTACACCTCTGTCCATACAAAGTCTTCAGCGTTCCACACCCACCTCACTCGGCCTCCGACAGCACGGCAAAGCATGCTAAAGCAATTGGCCCATTCCCCGGACCGTCCTCTTCTTGACTGTAGCAGCGCCCACACATCACCATATCGGGGGAACCTCTCCAGCGCGTTGCAATCAGGACTTGAACAGCGATATGACTCCACCTTGGCAGCGCCCCGGGCAGCTTCGTCAGGCGTGGGAGGGGCGAACCCATTCGCTCTTGTAGGTGATCCGCAGGCAGTACATGGAGGGTTGTTGACGAATTGGAAAAAGCTGCGCTTGAACCATCTGGAACGAAAAGGTTAGTCCGTGATTTGGCCAGAGGTATGAATCTAACTTACTTTAGAAGAGCTCGAATGACACAATCTTGGTAACCCCATTCCGGCTTTGCGGGAGGACGCTTACTGGCTGCTTCAGCTTGTAGCAATTGACTCTCGTCTTCTGCTTCGCTATATATTCGATCCAGTGGTATGACCGCCAATGCTTCGTCCAACAGGCCTGGGTTTTCGTATTTAGTAGGATTGACTGATACTGTGATGAGTAGGTTGCGGAACTTTAGAGAAGCTGCGTCCTGGGGTGGCGAGGCCATCTTGGGGAGGTTTCGTAATGACGGATACGATGGAGGAATCTGCGGGCTATCTGATGGACGTCGGGGTGCATGCTGTGAGGGCGATCGTGATGATGTAGAGGTTTGTCTTCCAGGTCCCGGTGAGCCAGACCTTGATCGCGACTGTGCGGTGAGAGTGTTTAGCCGTTGTGTCCTCAGGAGTTGTTCGAACTGGTGGGTTAGGTCCGCCGCATTGAAGGCTCTCTGTGGTTGAGGTTGCGATTGCGGTTGAGATCTTTGCGATCTTCGTGGAGGAGGTGGGGGAGGTGGAGCCCTGCGTGGAGGACCATTCGAGTCACCCATGATGCTTCGGGCAATGTGAGTTGGTACTGTTGTTCTCTTTCCTCGAGGATGCGGAGGAAAAAAGGAAAGTTGCGATGTTTCTGAGATGGACTGGATCTGCAATGATGGCCTTGTTTGAGACCCTTGCTTGCCTACCGCAGTCGAGATGCACTGCCGGATCTCGCCACAAAATTTGCGACGCTTCTCTCTCTCCCCTCTATATCTCTCTCTTCCTCTCTCTCTTTCAACCACGACGTCGGTAGGTGGACAATTTGAGGTGAGGTGTATGGATGAAAGGAGAAGGTCGCCTCTGAGAGGACGACGACTACTTTGCCAAGACGAGGGAGTCGTTTGACTGCATGGAAATTGACTCTGGCCTTCAAGTGGGGACTGGGGAGAGGGACGCGTGGATCCCGACTTGCGTAAGCTTCTATTGCCCAATTACATCTCCAGAGAGCAGGATGAGTAAGCTGAGCCTCTTGGCATTAATTTAGGCGCCAAGGCGCTCTGTTGCTTCTTCCGACAACGGTGTCTTCGACTCTTCACAAGCCTGATTTGATTGTCTTGTTTGTCTTGCAACGACAGATGTCGTAGCCTGCAGGTAATACTGTAGAAAATCGTTGAATCTAGCTCTTGAATCTAAGCTTCTACGCTCGTTTGGTGGGTTTGTTGTCCTTCGGCTTTGCAGCCGACAAGCCTGATCCTCTCTTTCTTGCAACAATGAGATGCAATTCCGTCTTTCGCACTGCCTCGTCCTTCGTCTGAATTTCAACCCGTCGCGAGAGGATTAGCGAGAGTCTGGATCAGACACGAGACATGAACAGGCTCTCCATTGTGTTCAGAGGGCCCGATGGCTCAACGGTCTGTTTTTCCATGCTCATCGGCGTCTCGACTCTCGCGTGCTCACAGGGTCTGCGCAAGTTGGAGAGGCGACGACTAGAAGAGTACGCAACGCAATCGAGGAAATCGCATGTACGGACTTGTTTCGGTCTAGCGTGGAGGAGAGGCATACGCGTTCCCAACATTGGACTCTTCTTACGATCTCCATTGTCTAGCTATAGTATATCCGAGGACGCTACCCTTTGACACCGGGCTTTACCGCTTGTAACCTTTGTTACATATCGAGCTGGAGGACCGAGAATCCTCACATGCCCTTATAGATGGGGTTTGATCTTGACTACTCGTATGATCCACTCATTGCTCTGCAAAAAGGTCTCTTCGCACAGGAATTGTTGGGAAATGTTGAAGGTGGCAAAAGCACGAGAAGAAGTAGCCCGGTTGAATGACATCCGCGTCACCTGCTCATAAATGCTATGCTTACCAATGGTGAAAGAAGGTTACGTGATGTTTGTCGAGTCCGAAGACGCACTTACGCTAGATGATTAGGTGTTTGTAACATGAGACAGCGTGACCCGAATGTTTATGCATACGTCGTCGTGATCTGGACTTTCGACAGCGAGCCCAACCTGCTAGTGGTGGAAAAGGTCAGAAGAGACCATATGGCGGGTTTCAGAATGTGCGGCTCAAAGAGGCTGTGGTTGGCCATGGCTGTGTTGTTGCTTGTTATCCAGCCGAGGGTAGATTCACCACTGTCGTTCCAAAGCACTAGGAGGCCGACGAAGCATTAAGGGAAAACTGCACGGCTGGCATAGAAGTATAAAGGTCTAGATCTTTTAGTATTTGTCGTCCTTTACAGAATGGAAGTCTGAGCTTGAGTTTCTTCTACGTCACCGACGCTTCACACATAATCATGATCGAAACAATCAGGCGGCTGCGTGTGGACGTATACATATACGCCAACAGGCTACTCTTGTTACTCATTTCATCTTCGAGTCACCTAGGGGCCAACGATTGAAATGCGCATTGTCTGTAGCTGCAGCGACCCGTCCACCGCAGTCCTGCATCATGCCCCCACCAACCCTACGCCTCCCCGAATGCGTCCAATATGCTCAACGCCCAACCCATCATCCAACGCCGACCAAGCCATACGTGTGTCCATCCGACGTCCTGCGCCTTTGGTCCAGCAGTCATCACCCGGCATCTCCTGGCCATCACTCCGGAGCAGCTATCCCCCGAGGCTGCTCCCGATCAAGGTTCCATGACGAAGTCCGCAGGCAACTCTCATCTGGTGTTCTCAAGTTTGTATGGCCGTCAGACGGACTCTTCCGCAGCAGATGATTTTTCGTTTGAAGCTGGTTCCTTCAACCTATCTAGGAATGGAGATTGGTGTTTAGCTCCTTCTCGTCCTCGATATATGCGAGGGTCGAGGATACGACTAAGTCAATGCAGCGAAGAGCGAGAATGCTGCCTAATTCGACCATCTCACACCTCCAGTAGACGCGAATGCCAAAGCGTTGCAGCTCAACCCCGGGGATCCAAAAGAGCATGCTTACAACGACAGGTACCTGGGATGAGAGCCCAGGAGAACGGACTCGATGATTGCTTCGTGCCAATGATGCCGGGTCAGAGTCGGCTCGGTGGATCCATCAAGGGTGGAAAAGAGCATTTGGAGCGGGGAGGGAGAGGGAAAAAATGGGAAGATGCCTGCATTGCTGCAGGCTGCTCGTGGAACTCATGTTTGAATGATATTCGGAGTCTTAGATAGGTAGCATGATGAATACGGTACTCTGCAAGTGTGCCCTATCATGCGAGGTCCCTGGCTGACTGGGTCACTTTGAGGTAGCCAAAGAGACGTATGAGCCGATGGCAAGCAAATCGTTTGTACCCAAGCATCAGTACATAAACTCGAGATCTTCGGAAGCATGCGCTGCTATGAATTCCACTCTTGGTTCCCAAAGTACCGCGGTGGTAAGTCCACATCGAACAATGGCCTCTCTATCAACGCAACTTCTAGGCCTGACGATGAGTCGTCACCGTCTCCACCAACGGCTGTTCCGTCATCTGTATCGTTCCCCAGGGGCACTATACCCAGAATGGGTCGGTATTTGTACGTGTGCCAGTATCCAGGGCGTTCGCCTTCTCTCATCTTCGCAACGCGGGCACCATCGTTCTCAGAGGTCTCTGCATCCGTCGCATTGTCAACGTGGCCGTTAGGTATGTGACCATTGACTGCGGTGTTGCCTCTTCGAAACTTGATTAGGGCCATGTTGGATTCGTTGGCTAGAGCGTAGCCGCCCTCATCGTCTGAATAGACACCTTGCTCTGCGTCCAGAATTATCCGTTGATCTACAGCAGCATCTGCTCCGTTCATTTTCCGCATCTTATGGCCAGTGTCTGTTCCAAGCTCAGCGTTGGGGATCTTACCGCCTACGCCAGTGTCGATCCCGAGACTGCTTGCTATAATCTCCTCGTCATTATCCCCGCGCTTTCTCTTGAGGCTGACCTCTTTGCTGATACCATTCTTGACGTTTGCATCTTCTTGCTCGTCGTCCACAGGGCGCAAGTCTCTTGATAGATCAAACATCCATAGCCACGAAACACCGTAGAGCCATATCCTCTCGTTGTTACCTCTTACATCCCACACAGCGCTCTTGGCTCTGTCTTTGAGGTCTCGAAACTCTCGGGGTAGGCTTGATGTCGGATTCCTTCGTGACCAGTCTGACATCTTGCCTGATAGGACATTAAACTCGTAGATTTGATTTTCTGCCGTCAGTACGAACAGTCTGTCCTCGCCATTTGGTAGGTCGTAAGAGCGAGGGTGCGGGTTATGGCGGGTTGGATGTACGCCTACATTGCCGTTTGTCAAGTTCGCGGTGGCTTGCATGGTCAACGGTCGAAAGGCAAGGACGAGGGGAGCAGCGGGCAGTTTTGTCAGAAGTGACGCGGCTGGATTTCGAGTCCAATGTTCGCCGAAAATCGTTGTACGACTGTTTTCTTCATCGCTATCTTCGTCATCTGATGAGTTAGACTTGTCTGCGGGATCTGCGGGATTCGTTTCTTCAGCATTTTGTGTGAGATCTTCGTGGCCTTCGATAACCCAGGTATCGAGGAAACCTGAGATGTCCGAGACTGCCAGGATTCGACTGTCAGCAGAAAAAGCTAGGCGGTTTATTGTTCTGTTGTAGCTGCCTAGACTGGCGTCCTTGGTCCTTTTGCCCGAGGTGTCGCGACGTAACCGCTTCAGCTCGACTGACGTTTGTAAGAAAACAGGGGACAGTTTGTCATTTTCCATCTCTGATCTCCTGTAAAGCTGAATAACATTATCAGCTCCGATCGTTGCCAGCCATTTTGCATCCGGCGAAAATTGTATCATCTTTGCTTGTCGTTTACTCAAGTCAGCGAAGGTCTGTATTTTCTCAAGCTTCTGGACTTTGAGCATGCCAGATTTGAGACGCAAACCGAAGACTCTAATCTCTGCCATGGTCGCTACTGCAAGCTTCTTCCCATCCGACGAGATATCTGCTGATGTGATAGCCTCATCGCCCTGGGCTGGTTATCAGTACCCAGATCTAACCGGGGCTGGGCCGAAGACTGACCTGGAGAGTGATCTTGGCAACAAGTCTTCTTCCTTGCGGCTCATCGACGTGAAGAGATGAGTCTTCGTCCAGCTGCCTCTTCGATCGTCTCGGAATTGTCCAGATTCTGACTTCTCGATCCCACCAACATACCAACAAACGCTTGTTAGTTGCACTTCGGACGTTGGGTTCTTGTGGGAGATTAGCGAGAGCGCGATGGTGCTCTCGCCCGAAATCCTGGATTGGTACGATTATAGGTGTTGTGTCGAGCCCTGTGCCATAGTCAGAATTGGTACAGCGTGCGAATGGAGGAGTATAGTGCTACCTCCTGACACTAGGATGCTCAAACCCCTGGTCTCGAACGTAGCCATGACTTTGACGTCATTCTGATGCATCCTTTGATGTTTGATCTTGGCCCATCGATGACCCTCTCCTGACCGCCCATTGCCTGTCCGCTTGTACAGTGTCGTTCTTCTGTCCATACCACCACTGAAGACCGATTGACCGTCAGTGCTCACCGCAACGTCCAAGATGTCTGCGTCGTGGCTTTTGATGCGCTGCAGCAAGGCGTAATTCTTTCCATCCCAGAAGCATAGCGTTCCCGTGGAGTCACCAGAGACGATCGTGCCGTCAAGCAAACTCTTGACGGACCACACCAAAGTCTCTTTGGGGCCACCCTTTGGTCCTGCCCCTAGCGTCATGTTTCGTACCTGCTGGCTATTGCGCATGTCGTATACACGTATAGTGCTATCTGCGTGGCCCGCGATGATGGTGTGACGGTTTTGAAATGTCAGGCTCAAGACTCGAGATTTCTTCTTTGATGGTCTTGCGAGAATTCTTGTAAATCGTAGATCACCGTCCGCAGTACTGAGTAAAACAATAGCACCGTCCGCACATCCGACAGCCAAGTCCTGTATCTGTGATTCCTCCCCTTGTGTTTCCTCTCCCTTTGCTCTTTCAGGCTTTTTGAGCACCTGGCCTTTGGGCTGCGCTGCCATACACCAGATCTCCCCATAGTTGCCTGCCGAGTGTCGTACAGGCCTTCCGGTCCCGAGGTTCCACTCAGTCACTGCCGTCGAGTATCCAATGCTGAACAATCTCAGCTTTCCGGCAATAATATTGCTGCTCTTGTCCACATCTTCTGGGTCTTGTGTCCACACTAGCCCTTCGATGCTTCGGTCTTTGGCCCCTCGAAGAATGCTTTCCTGATACCATGCACCTCTAAGAGGATTCCAGATCTCAATGTCACCGTTGGCACGGCCAATCGCGAGCCGTAGGCTTGAGGGTCCTTTGCCTGGACTTGTTGGGGAAGAAATATGAGAGAATGCAAGGGCGTTTATGGCAGAAGGAGGGTAGGGCACAAAGCGGCAGCGGTGGATGTCCATGACTGATAAATAATCGATTATTAACTCTGCCACCTCAAAGAGGAGGTGGTGATCGTTAAGAAGAGCAAGAAACATTCGACAGTCTGCAGTACGGTTCTGAATAGTATGATTTGGGAGCAGAAAACTTCAAGATTGCGGGGTAAGTTTAATCGCAGGGCAATTTGTCGCGGAAAATCCTCGCTTAGATGTCGTCGTGTGGGAATCGTTTTCAGTTCATTCAAGACCCATCTACGGCGACGTATTCTTGTACCAGTGAAATTATTCTACGGAGGCCTTTACAGGAGGCTCAGTCCTACGCCGTTGTATTGAAGGCTCTGAATGGCGAGTTGGTGCTTTCGAGGCATAAAGCCATACATAGAGAAAGGGACGTATTGTCTCAAATCCGGAGCAGGTATAAATAAAGTACAAATGATAATTGAGTAGGAGAGGCTCTGAGACAACCATGCTAGGTCTCGGCAACATGGCATAGGGTTTTGGAAGTCGTGTGGAGATCACGATGAACCATACGTCACGGTGTCTCGGGAAAGATTTATGGTGGCAGACATCGCAAACAAGAACCAGCCTGAGATTCAAGTTCTCGATGGTATGCTAAATATGTGCACAACATAACACCAATGAGCGTTGAGCTCTTTCGCCATGGCAATGAGAATGTTGCTGCTCAAGAGTCCAATAGCTCCTTTCTTGTCGAGTTGATAAGTCCTGTCAATTAGGGCTGACTTCTTCTCGGTTGTTTTGCTTATGCTTTCATGAGAACCATGCTTCTAAGGAATGAACGGAAATTACCTTCCCAATCGTGGAGGGCTAGGTAATTCGATTGTGAACGAATCGGAGGTTCCGAAAATGTGACAGAAAGTATATCGACGTCAAAGAATTTCACGGTCATGACTTGAGGATGTGGTACCTAGGTAGGATACCGTGTACAAAAACATTCAGAATACTGGGCTTTGATGTAATGCTCCTGGAAGCATGTTGCACAGTAGCGCAACGCAGCGCATGTTATCTCGATCAATTGCATGCACTAGAGTAGGCAGCATCCGATGCAGCATCCGATTCGCGCGTGAGACGTCAAGACCAAAGTTAGAAGGTGGGGCTCAAAAGTTTCAGAAAATTGGACTCCCCGTGTTACTTTCCATACTCTGGGGATTCCCTCCGCTGCTGCGACTGTACCGCTCTTAATGAAGACTATGCTCCTGTGGTAGCTGCCGGGGTCTAACAAATGAGGTGCTGGTGTGGTCTAGAATCTTTCAATTGAAGCGGAAACAAAATGCCAGTGGGGAATTGGGCACGCATGTCGGATAAAATGATATGAGTTCTTCAAGGCCTCCCACTCACACCCTTTGAAGACTTGCCGATGGATCCGAAGGGGTGACTATGTATGTCCGCACGGCTGGGATGTGCCCTGCTATTTGTAAAAAAGGATTTGGGGGCTTGCTTTTAGTGCTCGGTTTTCGTCCCCGCAGATGCGCGTCTTTGCACGCGTCTAAAAGAGAGAAATTTCCACACGCGTAGATTGAAATTTCGTCCTTCATAATCAGAGTTCGAGGACTCTCGGTGCACAGAAGCTCGCAATAGATCCTTGGCCCAGCCTTAAACAGGATAAATTCCACGGAAAGACAATCTTTAAAGGATTCTAATCCTACTACCACAGGTGAAAAGAGTTTAATCTTTATGCGACTGCGGAGCTCAGGAGAAATACAGGAGCCCCGCAATTTGGGTTGGTAAGGCGTGCTGTCTCAGATTGCTCGATGCGTTATGAGGCTTGTGCTTCTCATAGCTGGAGTTGGTGGCTTATCAACGGCAGAGAATCAGCACATCATTTGTATTAATCATGAGTAAAGGGTCTGAACTCTGACTATCTTTCAATTCCTGATCTGAGCTGTCCGACGAGTCTTGCTTCAAGAGCTTTCTTTGCTGCAGCAAAGAACCCGAGTGTACTCAAGTAGCGAGAACAGTATTTCATAGAGCAAGGGCCGAAGTGTCATGCAACTCTCCACCCAAAGGCCACATGGAATGATGAATTCTACCTACCTAGATAACAGAATGTGACACCTCAGGCCACCGCCAAAAGCATGACGCCGTCACGGCGGAGATGAAGTATCATCAGTCTTACCAAAGGGGGTCGTGCATGTCGCGCTGGCAGGGTAGGGAATCAGGGAAAGGACTCGATCTCTCAGGGCTGCATGTTTGGCTGCATGGTGCTAGTACCATCAGATCCATTGGTAGCGAAGAGACTCGACGTGTATGGCTTTTCGCTTGACCATTAAGGACGCGAATGACGATCAATCGGTAGGAAGTCGGAGCTGGAAAGCGTAGCAATAGGTAGGTCGCGCATATCACGCCGCCTCTGTTGGATCAGCAGCCTTCTTTACACAAACCGTGAGCTCAGCGCGTTACTGACCTTCCCTGAGTCCTCATAAGACCAGAGTTCAGGAGATTAAAGTCTTTGAGATTGCGGACCGGTGATGATACAACAGAGCCACGGTACTCCTTTTCCTTTGAATAGCAGAGACGAAGAAGAACGTACGGATCAGGAACGAGCAAACCAAGTAGACACGCGACCCAGGGATCCGACGCCAAGCCAACCTGTAAGGGTTGAAAACCACTTTAAACAGTATCAGTAACCACGCACTTAAGCACTTCATAGGCTCAAACGTTCAGGCCGCTCCAGGACACTAAACCCTATGCAGTACCCCTGCAGCTTAAGCCCGAAGCAACGAAATCTTGAATCTTAACCTGTGCCAGCCTTCAAACTTCTCTCCTCATCCTGTGGAGAGCAGTGCTTCACACCTCCTACCTCCTCTCCTCCTCCTCATTGCCCTCGGACTCTCCTCTGCCAGTCATACAGAGGCTTAGAGTGGGCGTGGAGTTCGTCAAATGCATCAGAAATAACTCTGGGCGGCTTTCGACTCCATTTCTCTACTGCCGTGCGGGTGTAGTCTTCAAGTCCTCCAGTCTTCAAACTCGACACCTTCTTTCACCCACGGCAGCAATTCATCAATTCTTCATTTTCACTTGTCATTCGTCCTCATCATCGTCACGTCGCCACGGTCACCACGACATCATAGGTCCTTCACGTCCTCCAAAGATCAGCATTTTCTCTCGAGTCCGCCCACTGTCCACTCCATACCGCAATTCACTACAGAACTCAGCCGCAGACAGATTTGTTCTCACACAACATCTCAGAGCAGTGTATATGGTCTGTTGGAAGTGGATGGTGAGCTACATATCTCCTCATGCATTCCTCGTTGGCCCAGTACAAGGGGGTCAGGGGATCAGACTTCACGCGAGCCACAGTCAACGCCATTCCTTCCTTACCAGGCACCATGTGCTCACTGCATGTGGAATGTGCTGGTTTTTCATACGAAGGTGGCTGCCAATGGCTCCTGCCGGACAATTGGCTACGACGGTCAAGACAAGCCCGGACAGCTTTGAACGCAGCCTACAGCGACTTTTCACAGTCTTCAAGATCCATCACACTTCAAACCTTCTGGGATCCCACAGCTGCCTTTTCTCGCGTGATCATGGATGCTGGTCACGACTCGCCCTTGTCAGTCCCAGCAAATGTCTTCGTGAAGAATCCAGCCAATCTCCTCCAATGGCTCAGGATCAATATATAATGGTCTTGAAAGGAGATTTTTTGCCCATCAAAAAAGTCGCCCTTGGAAAACGCGCGATCATTACGCGTGCCTAAGCTCGCGCCTAAACATCTCAGATCTCTTGTCTTTTTGCCTATGTTCACGACACTTTATACCAATTTGCTGACTTTTCTATATTAGTCTTAGAGACGCCGGCCTGAAATTTTCGTTGACACGAGATCCCTGGCTCTTACCCTGCCTTCGCCTAATCTAGGATTATCATTGAGACTCCGACCTCACACTCGAGGCATGTCAAAATGTAATCGTTCTTAGAAGCTCGTGCTGACCTTTAACGTCTAGGCCGCTACCAATTTCAGGGTCCCAAATCTACATTCTCCATTATCTTACCCAATACGTTAGTGGAGACGTTAGCTCGTCCTCTACCGACTTTGTAGAGGCAAACGCAGGTCATTCCAGAAGTTTGCCGAACTACTTGACAAGATTGCAAGGGACCTAATTGTCCCACCGCCACATCAGCCCATTAATCCCAATCTGCCTAGGTAAGCAACACGGAAATCCCTCTGATTCGATGGCTGGTCATTCTACTCTCATGATTCGACGAAGCTCTCTGTCCCTGCATATGGACGTTCGAACTGTTTCAAGGGCTAACATTTTCAACGCAAAGCCTAGGACGCCGTTATATCTACTATTGCCGACCACTTGACCAACCGGGCAACCTCAAGTCACTCTTTACTATCGTTCCAACTAATTACGATCCTTAGATCATTAATCTCACCCGAGTCACTCCCTTTTTATTGTTCGTGTTCAAAGCGTCTAGATCAGAGAAAAGAATTCTATCATTTTTTTGAACATCCCGGGTAGCAACGACCAACCTTCCATCATGGCCTACTACAACAATCAATGTGACAGTTACTTTGTGGAGTCTCACGAAGACCAGGAAAAAGGATTCCGAGATGGGCTGAGGGAACGCGAGAGGCGCCAGAAATGGGAAACACAGCTTGCCATTGCGGAGGATTTATCTCAATTGACAAGCTGTGAATATCGAGACGACGTTCTGCAGCACATGGAGACCATGGAGGTCAAGCGCCTTGAAGCTCGATATTTGATTACGCTCATGCTGACACTCATGTTCAGGGCAAAACGTTGCCAGACGTTGCCTCAATCGATATCCAGACAGAGATCCAATGGTTCATGCGTCCATACCTCGTTGACTTCTTGACTGAAGCTCACTGTGCGTTCGGCCTGATACCAGAAACTCTCTTCTTGACCATCAACCTACTTGACCGATACTGTTCTCGACGAATTGTATACAAGAAGCATTATCAGCTGGTGGGATGTTCGGCATTGCTCATAGCTGCGAAGTATGGTGACAGAAAAGACCGTGTGCCGACCATCAAAGAGCTCAAGCAAATGTGCTGTGGGCTTTACGAAGACGACATGTTCACTCAGATGGAATGGCATGTCCTGCAAACTCTGGACTGGATCATTGGCCACCCTACGATCGACAGCTTCCTCCAAATGGCGCTTGAGAACGTGGCCTATGATCCAGAAGTCGAGCATATGGCGTGCTATATCTCAGAAATCGCGATGTTCCAGAAAGAATTCGTCTCCAAGCGGCCGTCCGACATGGCTCGCTCTTCATTGGCTTTGGCACGGTGCATTCTCAGTCGCCCTCAGGCTTCAAGTACTGAATGGGCAGCGAAGTACGACTCTGATACTTTATTCACTCTGTCCAAGCAACTACTCCGACCTTCCAAGGTCTTGCATACTAAATATCAGGCGGCTCATCTTTCGCGGGTATCCCTTATTCTGGAGGACGTCCTATCTAGGCAAGCCTCGATCAGCAAATGCTATGCCAATGCTCCCCCAACCCCGCCATCGGAGAAGTGCTCTGAAGGGTTTGGAAATTTCCTCCACAACGGAACCCCTGGCACGCCGACGAAGCCATTAAACCTCGTTTCCGGCATTAACAATGGATGCCCCACGCCTCCAATTACCCCAACACACGATGAATATTTCAATGTCGATCAAAATCCATTCAAGACCAATCGAAACCCAGGACTAGGAGGTGTACGTCGTCCGCCAACCCCTGGAAATTTGCCGCCATTCCAACAACAAGTAGTGCCCTTCTCCCTGCCACCAATCAGTCAGATGGCTCCGATGTTTTAGGCTTGCATGTTCCATAAGCCGACGCATCCTCAATCAAACCTTCGCAGATGTCCTGGCCTTATGACTGACCATGGCTCACCGTCGGATCTACCATGGATCTCTTCAGCCAGACTCTGCAACTTGTGAATGCCAAGTCACCGCATCTCACAGCATCTATTGTACCATACCCACCATTACTCTCGCATTAGCCACATTGTTAGTTCAGCATTGATAGCGTCCAGTCCAGCATCGGTTATGTCATGTTATATTTTCCTCCGTCGGCTTCAGCTCCTCGTCTTGTTCGCGGTACATGAAGAGGCCATCACTGGCGGATCAGCATATCAAAAGCAATGATACATTGCAGCACCAGTTCACGGTCATCGATGGAAGAGCCTAGGGGCTCCGAAAAATTGTTCAGCAGGTTTGGATACATTGATCCAAGGCCGATAGGATATGAGGAGAGGACGTACATTTAGCAACAACGGCACGCACACCTTCTTTCTGCCCAGCAGCAGTAAGTAGTACTCGCGAGGGTCTGTCTTCGCTGTCTGCGGCATTTTTGCTTTGGCTCGTGAGGAGGACGAGGTGGATGAGATACCCGATAGAGCTTGCGCCCACGCTGATTCCAATCGCTTGTATATTAGGAATGCCGCCGTGGTGCCTTGGCTATACGCTCTCTAATAATGGAAATGAAATGAATCAAACCTATCCTGTTCCTGGTCCTCCTGTAAGCCCTACCCTGCTTGTTCGACCTATAGATGCCATCCATCCCACACATTCTAGAAAGACCCGTGTGAAAAGAGCGTCCATTCGTACATACACACATACATACATACAAACAAACATACATACATATATACATGTACTCCCCACACACAACTCCCGCTCCCTTGACTGCCTAGTCTACTTCCCCACTTCCCCACCTCCCCACCCCCCCACCTCCC
>WOGZ01000048.1:145780-161587 GCA_009733775.1 Alectoria sarmentosa
TATCCACTCGAAGCAGCTCTGATCGTATCGTATCGTATCGTATCTATCTTGCCCATCCATCACCATATCACCCCATCCATCACCCTATCCGTCCGTCCATCTGTCCATCTGTCCGTACGCGCAGCTGTTCGTGCGCGAACTGGCATTTTTCGACATCTGCCTGCGTGCCTGCGTGCCTGCGTGCTTGCCTGCGTGCGTGGTATGGTAGCAGTGAGTGAGTGAGTGAGTGGAGTGCGTGAATGAGTGGCGAAAGGAAAGGAAACAAGGGGGATTCCAACGTCTTGGTTGGGCTGTAGTGGGGATGAAAGGAAAGGAAATTGGATTGCTGGAGGGTTGAGGAGGGATGGGGATGGGGGGAGAGGGGGAGAGGAAGAGGGACTGAGAGAAAGAGAAAGAGAAAGAGAAAGAGAAAAAGAGAAAAAGAGACTGAGAGAGAAGAAGACCGAGACGCAGAGAGACAGAAAGACCGAGACGCAGAGAGAGAATGTGTGTGGGATGATGGAGAAGAAGGGGGAAAGCAATCTAATTGGCAGGGGATGGGAGAGGGAGAGGGAGTATGCGGTGATGTGAGGAGATAGAGGGGAAGATGGATTGAGAGAGTGATTGAGCGATGGATGGATGGATTGATTGATTGATTGATTGATGCCAATGGCAGATAGGAAGAGATTTCCAGAGGAAGGGACGAGGAAGTGGTGGCGCGGGGTCTGTGGCTGGGGCATGCGCTGTTGAGGGGGCTGCTGTCCTGAAGCCGAACATTGATAGTGGAACCCGACGATTTCCGAAAATCCTGCTTTCCTGTGAATACCCTGCCAGAATGGATAGATACAACGCGTTCAGAGCACCATATAGACAATGCAACCTATTCCGAATCTGGAGCTTTCGATCTCGATCCAGCAAGAAGGATTATTAAAAGTGGTGTATCGATCCCGCCTGCAGAACACCTAGCATCGTCCCCACATATTATTCTAAGCCAACTTGTTGCCTGCTGCATCGATTTTACCCTTCGCTTGCATTGCCTTGATGGACCAGGGGAAATGGGCGACTGGGATAATGAAGAAGCTGGAGCAATGTCAGCTTGTGTTCCATCATTTCTTAGACAGAGGAGGCTCACCTGTTCGAGTCGTCTGCAATACCAGCCAAAGCGTTGTACCAAGCCAGGAACGCCGCGAGCAGGGCGAAAAAGCCGGCGGCCTTGATGACAGGCGGGTTTGGGGCATCCATGGCGTCACGATGTAGGTAGCCGATAGCGAGGAGCATGAAGGCCATGTCCAGAGTGAAGAAGAGCGAGAAAAAGGCGACTGTCGAGCGCAGGGTGCAGACCAGTATCATCGTCGTGAAGAGGAACCAGCCCTGGAGGTATGGTAAGCAGATATCCAAAAGAAGGATGAGGGATGGCGTTGACTGACAATGAAGTAAAGACCGAATTCGTCATAGAACTCATTGGCACTTGTCGCAGCGAGTTGAGCTTGGATGTCAAAGCCGCCAGGTGTGAGGATGACGGCGAATGAGAGCCAGAAACCGCCGTACGAAGAGAGCGCAGTGGCACCGAAGGTGTTTCCGACAGCCATTTCCCTGTACAACGATCGTCAGCGTTGCAGTTGGATATGTTGGCTTTGAACTGAAGGATGAGATGATGGACGCACCACATGCCAGCAAGCAGTTGTACCAAGCCTCCGTATCCAAACGCAAGACCGACCACCAGATTGGGAGCAGTCAAGCCCCTTGTCCCCATGTTGATCAAGCCCAAGACGAAGGTGGTCAAGGCGAACGCGGACAGGCCCAAGGGCGCGGGGTTGGCGATGCCACGGTCCTTGACTGACTTGTAGAGACCGGGTTGGAACTCTCCTCCGAAGGCCGGCAGGCGTTCTTCCCCGCTGGCAGTGTTGACATGAGCGAGAGGACCGTAGCCGAAGCGAGCGGCGGCTTTGGCGGTTTGGTGTTCCTCGTGGGTCATTTCGCGGTTCAAACCGCCGTCGCCGTTGCCGTTGGTTTCTTTGTTGTAGCTGTCGGGTGCGTTGCCGGTAAATTCCGTGTTGGTATGGGTGGCCATTGTGATGGAGAGGAGATCTTCGAGAGACCAAGGACTGTGGAAATGGAGGTAGGGTCGGCGGGGGGACTCAATTGCTTGGTCTCAAGAGTGATGACGGTGAGAGGGGTTATATATAGCAATTTCCGACGGTGATGAAGCGCGCGACTGTTGTTCGGAATGGAAGGAGCAGTGTTGAAGCAGGATATAGGGCGAATTGCAGCAGGAGCAGCAGCGTTGACACAGTGAAAGGGGTATGCGCAACAGGGGAAGAGAAGAGAGAAGAGAAGAGAAGAGAAGGAGAGGGAGAGATTGTGTCGAGAGATTCTACGAATGCGGAGAAACAGAGGCTTACTTGGCTTCATTCCGTTATTCACATTTAGCTAGGTAAAGTATTGATGATCATCTTGCCATGATCTACTCGTGCCGAAGTGTAGCATGCTTTCCTTAGCTAGGTAGCTACTCTACTTTGTGGAAAGAGCTTGGGGGAAAGGGTGTGTGTGGGTGTGTGGAGAGAGTCTCGACTCGGATTGGAACTGATTGGCGCGCGATGCTGAGGAAGCAGCGAGGGCAAGTTGGGCATGGTGCATTTCAGAGTGCAGTATGTGTATGGTAAGAGGCGGCGTCCAATCAAGATGCTTCAATTCCCCATCATCCATCATCCATGTGACCCCTTCCGCGGTTGGCCAACGTCATGCAGACCCCCGCGAACATTTCCCGATGCAATCCTAGCGAGTTTGGAGTCCGGTAAAGTAGGGTAAAGTACGGTTACCCGTACTTTATTTAGCAGCTGGGAGAACCTCCGTCAAGTCAAGCATAAGGTACTTTCCTACTTACTTTACTCTAATAAATTTCAAATTCCATAGTCTAGAATCTAGAATCTAGATGGACATCCACCATCATCCACCATTATCATCATTCATCACCATTCGTCATCTTGTCGCATTTTGCCCTTTGCCATTTGATTCCAATCACGAACCTCGGTAGAGGGGCATCCGGAGATTAGCTGGGGGCGTCCTGAGGGCCAAGGAAGAATAGGTACTTTAGTTGGCGTCATCCCGTAATTTAGAAGTTTAGAACCCGAACATCCCTTCTCCACTTCTCCACTGAATGTGAATGACTGCCGAATACTTTACGGCTCCCTGGATCATCCTTTTTTCCGCCTCCGCAACAATTTCATTCTTCTCGACCTTTATTAATTTATTATTTTTATTACTGTCATTTTATTACTGGCAATTGCCGTCAGACGGCTCTCATGCTGCTCTCATGCTGCTCTCATGCAACTGCAGACGGACCTGCCTTCTTACCCGCTCCTGCATATCCATTCCTTCCCCGGCGACTTTCTTCTTCACCATCGTTTCTTCCTTCATTTCTCATGCATGTGCCCCCGCGAACTTCAGATGCTTCGGAGGATTCTCTATTTAGAGGTTGCGAAAAACAGGATTTTAATTTTCACTCGTGATGGAACCATGGACTGCTTTGCCGGGCATACCCATTGTCAGCCTTGACGGCCAAGCTTCCCGTGGCGAACATCTTCCATCCTAGTCAATGGGGAGTGTTGAACAATTGAAACAACGGGGAAGGTGGCCAGGACGACTGCAGCTTCGTATCTAAGGGAATATTGCGACATGCACGTCGCAAAAGGTATTGCAGCATGTCCCCCCAGGCTGAAACTTGAGTATCTGCTGAACCAAGTCGAAGAGCCCAGAAACTACGACTCGATTTTCGCTCAATCTATTTTTCCAAGCCAGTACCTTCGTAGCATGTACGCTCAGAAGGCGAACAACCCTGGGTCCACACTCAGCAGCTCTCTTTGGTTTCAAGCTCATGGCAGGGCATAGCACCGCAGTGGGATGGTACGAAGCCATCGCGACCTGGTGCTTCATTTTATCTTAGTGCGTCCAATTATAATCCCCTAATAAAAAATGGTACCGCTGGGTACGAGGTAAAAAGGGGCACTCTCCTCTTTATTTTCTACTTATACAATCGGTGCTTATCTAGCTTTACTGTCCTAGTAAGTATGCATTCATTTGCGAGTGAATCCTGAGTCCAATACGGCCACAGAATTGATTCTTCCTTCGTATGTTGCCCCAAGGAACTTGCCGAATGCCGACCTGTAGAGTACCTCTTTTGTCTGCTGCTCCACTCCTACGGTAACAGGCTTCTTTTTGCCAAATCTCAAAAGCAATTTTGGAAGCCTATCAGCATTGCTACTGTACCAAAAGGGGAATATCTTACTCACCCTAAACTCTCTCCTCCTCCGTGGCCAACCTTTCTTTGAATGCGCACATATGTTCGGATGCGGTCGCCCGTTATCCTGCCGTCTAATCAACTTCCTTGCTGCGCGTGGTTATGCTCAATCAATCCTTCCACGTTCCCATGCGAGACCGGACACCATCCCCAAGACAGCGCGAGCACGAAAGCGGAAGCATGGTAACTGTGAGCTATGTTCGAATGGAGTCCCATGATTCGCAGACATTTCGATATTCAGCTGTACTGCAGGGAAGACGCACGACTTCACATGATGCAGCAGCTCCGTCATGCCCTAGTCTTTAGGCGCATAAGCCGGCAGCCTGGAATCCATGGGGAGCCTCAACACTTCCAACGGCTATCTCAAGGGTTCCCCCCATCCCTTCAGATCGTCTGGCTCTGTTCAATGCCTCTCTACCTCTTATCGAATTCCTTGTTGCCATGGATTGATTTTGGCATGGCCCGGTACTCGTGTCCAAACTCATTCTTGGATTTAGGCTGCAGATGACTGCAAGTGCTCTGCTGTCATTCTTCATCAGTAGCTCAGTACTGCTTCCTTCCCATCATTGTAACAACCTGTCCAGAGGTGAAGACTAGGTGTGAAGATATGTCTGGCAAGTACCTGATCACCTGTGGTGACGCCCTATTGTTCTACGGCCTTGCATATGCTAGATTACAAGAACGCTTAATGAAACAAGTCTTCCTGACGTCGACGTAGAACTCTGCAATCGCGACTTGCCAGGCTGGCTGCCAAAAAAAGCGGGCAGTCGACGGAGCCAGAGACCCCTCTTTTTCATGTCGATTTGGGCATGAACCCGGAATCAGTTATTATTATTCATTCTCTAAACTACCCTAGGGAGAGCGATCAATCACCTAGAAACCTCCTTGACATGTTTCGGGTTGAAGCTTTGAGGACCTCACTCGTTGCGCATCTCCCACTTTCTCGAACCCCTTGCCTGTTATCTTCATCCTCGCTTCGTTCGTTATATACCAGTTTCTACGCAAAAAATCACAGTTTAGATTCGGATTCTTCGTATCTGAATTTTATGAATTCTCATCCTTGCGATTCAAACGGTGTCGGACATGTCAGTATGCAATCATGGCTGTCTAGTCTTACGCAATCAGATTTGATCTGGCCCCACTAGCACCTGCTATCAAAGACAATTCCTTACACTAACCTCGTATCCGTTCATCGTTTTATTCAAAACGTACCGCACACCTGCACCCCAACCAAGCGAACCAAAAGCGATATCCATGCCCCCCTTCGATCCTGAACAACCAACGCATCTGCCTCGTCGCCTTTGTCGTAGCACGGCAACCATGGGCGCCCACTACATCATCTACTCTCCCAACGATGGGTACTACAACCAGCCTTTTGCCACATCCTGCACGATGAAGGAATCTTCCCCCCCCCCCCCCAACCCCCCCCTGGGGGGACCCGGGCGGGGCATCTGGGTTTGAAGACGCTTCTCGCCCATCACGGCGTTTCCGACGGTCAGATTCGATTTCTGCATCTATCTTTTCTTTCTTTCTTTCTTTCTTGTCCTACAAACATTCACTCGGCTGTAGAGAAGAAGCTGGTTCGAGGGAAGACGGCTTGGATGTTTGTAACACCATCGCCTTTTCGTTTCAAACGTGGGAAGGAAAAGCCACCGATGCACTGCTTAGCTCCTCCTCCTCCTCACGACCAAGACCTGGATCCTTGATTGACACACCGGCTGCCCTGCCAACCATCCTGCTCTCAGCATCAGCGGCACATTGGGACCTCCGATCTATCTACCAATGCACCTGGGTAGGGCCGCATCCTCTAGCTTCGATATCTTCTTGGCCGGCACCGCTCTACCAACGCTCCTGGACCGCCGTGATCGACGGCATGGTTGGAGACGCCCCTCTTATACGGGCGTGCTGCAGATCCAATCTACTCTGTCTGATCTCTTTCATCTATATGCGTTCGTTCCAGCGCCCTCTCTCTTTGAACGCGCCTTGGCTCATTCCTTGAAACCGGGATTGCCTTGCCGGCGATGTCGGTTTCGACGTATTGTGTTGTGTTGTGGGCCCGGCGTTTCTATTGGTGGTAAGTAGCACGTTTCCGATTGCAGCAATGCAGGCAGGATCCGAGACGTGCTGTCGGATTAGGGTTTGATGTGAGGTTTTGTGGGACTGTTTTTTTTTTTTTTTGGTTCTGTTTGCTGTGAGTGAGGATGAGGGAGGGGTTTTTTTCTGTGACGGGCGGGAGAGGAGGCGGATGTTTTGGATGCCTTTGAATGGTGCGTGCTTGCTGTGATTTTCTCGTTCGTTGCTTTGGACTTTGCTTGGGGGGGGGGGCTCCCTGGGAGGGAGGGATTTCAGGCTCTGTTGTTGGAATGGAAGGGTAGGATGATGATGATGATGGATGGTGGGCTTTGGTTGGTTTTTTTGAAGTGGAGTGGAGATTTGATGGATAGGTTGATTCGGGGATGGAGTGTTTGACTGGTTGGGAGTCAAGCTAGCTAGCTACTTTGATCTGCAGTCTTTTGTATTGAAGAAATCCCATTCGCCAGAATTCCCGTCTGCCAGCTTCTCTAGTCGAATACACTCAATGGCGTCCTATCCCCCCAAAACCACAACACAACACATCCTCCACCAAGACCAGCCGGCGAACCACCAACTCAAATAAACGCCCCAGGCGCTCCGATCCCCCCAATACCACCATCAAAAAAAAACCCCTCCCCCCCACCCCGCCCCCCCAACCCGCGTCCTCCTGCGCCCACCTCCCTCCGCCCCCAGCCTCACGAATCAAAATCCTCGTCACCCTGCAGATCCCGCCTCGCCTAGCCTTCCGCACGTAGAGTACTTACGTTGACACCCGCGCCTTGCGAAGCCCCCCCCCCCTTTGGCTGAGAACGCTGCGATCCTCCTCCACAGGCCTCTGCATCTACCTACCTAACACCTTCGCCGTAGGTCAGTAGTTCCTGCTCGGTATCAAGATTGTGAAGAGGTTGAGGGGGTACATGATGAATGGATCTTTGCTAGGGGATAGCGGATGGATAGGAGACGGGGATTGAGTGCTTGGGCCACCAGCATTCTTTTAAGTAGAATGTTCTCTTGTACATAATGGTTGCCAAATTGGGATTTATCGGCGGCTGGTTTCTCGGCATTCTCAACTAGGCGTTACGACACCGGTGACACTGAAGGTTACTTTCGAGTTGTTCAGTAATCTTGGCAATGCGACGCCGTGGAATGGTATAGACGGCCTAAAGCCATTCCCTAAGGGAGAAACCACAAGGTACAAAATCGGGCGAGTGACTCTGTGGATGTGATGCTGACCGCGAGCAATGCCAGCTTTGCTGACCTATGAAGATGGTATCTCACGGTGTCATCACTGACTTGGGCATCGGATTGTTGTAAGCACATCTTCGGCACAACAACAGTCATAGATGAGGGACTGAGTTGCAATTTGACATCTGTGCTATAATGGAACGGTACCCGAATTCTGTTTTTGAGATCTTCATATCTTTATTTGTACTGTACATGTTGTGAGTACTCGCTCCTTGTATTAAGATGCCTTTTTACGCAAGATTGTCCCGGCCTGCGGTTGCTGAGGCAGAGATGCTGTACCCTAGAAATACAGTCGAGGACATGATCAAAAAAGACGCTGAACGATATGCGAAGATGCTAGAGTTCTCCATGGTCGTACTTGTGTATGATCGATTGTGCGGCGCTGGCATCTGTTGGCTTGCTGAGCTTGCCTTTTGTAAGTTCTGAAAAAGCAACGTCGAACCGGGCACCAAAGGCGTATGCGATTCCGAGCTGCATTTCTCGTCAGTTTGAGACAATAGTGTAAGGGGGAAAATGGGCCATACCATGACACATGATATGAGGAAAAGTGTGCCGAAAACGGCTATGAGCATGTAAACTGCAAGAGGTCAGCGTTCCTTCGTTGCAAGAAGTTCTGCTGTGGTATCTACTCAGATCCGACTTGGCCTCGGCTGCCGCGGCCTTGTCCTTGGCTTCCTTAGATGTCGGATCTACAGGAGCCGCTGGCTCTTGGATGATCGACTTGGGATCTTGCGAAGGGTAGATCGTTTCAATGAATTGCTCGATCTGCTCGCGCGATCAGCACGAATGCCGCTCAAGAATTCGAAAAATGATACTTACCTTACCACACGCGATACTGATCTTAAGGAAGTTGGGATCTCTTGGAGTATTCTTTTTGTGTATCTTCCTCGTAAACTCCCGGAAGACCTCGCAGACCAATTTCAGGTTCTGTGTTGACTGCATCATGATCCGACAAGCCTCGCCTTTGGTGATTTTGATATTCTTCTCGAAGATCTTTGGGTTTCGGAAGACGAGTTCCAGCGTTGCTATTGCCATTGATTGCGGTATGGCTGCGAAGTTGAAGACGGACTGTTCTTTGAGGCCTGCGAGGTAGAAAAGGCATTGGTCGGCATGGTTTAGAGAATCAAGAACCATCTCTGAGCTGCAATTGAGAGCTGCTTCCCTGTTGTCTGGCTTGCAAAGATCTTCAAACTTGTCCACGTATTTTGACCAAATTTCCTTTGGCCAGAACCGTCGTTTGTCGTCCACATCCTCTTTGATATCACGGATGATGTTTGTCTTTTGCAGGAAAAGCCCCATTGACTCCTGGAGTTGGGGGCGTTCTAGCAATATCGGATTTGCTAGACCACTCTCGACGAACAAACGAGTGAGACCATTGCCCACAAGACCCGCGACATAATGGCAATAGAGGTCATAGTCTTCGATCGTGTTCACAGCATTGATATCATGCTCCGCCTTGTGACAGTAGTCGGCCATACCATTTCCCATCTTGAGCGTGATGTCTTTTATGATCTCGCGGTACGCTGGCTTCACTTTCCTGAATTCCTCGGTCACATTTTGAAATTGCACGAGCAGCTCCCTGTCCTTCTCCTTGGGACCACTACCGTTATAATTCCACCCTTCTTTCTCCGTGTACTTGTGGAACTCCCTCAGCAAAGGGGTCTTCTCGTCGAGAGAGAGGGTCATGTCATCCTCGATGGTATCTAGTCCTCGCAGGATGAGATAGAAAAGAGTGATAGGCACGAGGAGTTCAGGATGTAGTTCTTGAATAACCGCACTGAAGCTGCGGCTAGTCTTGTCGAGGAACTCGAAGCAAATTGTCAGCGACGGCGCCTCTTGTTCTGGCCTTCGCTCGTGAACCGCTTGATGCCATGTTTGCCTATCAGTCTATGAGATTAGTCTCCTTGTAGTTTTAGCTATTGATTTACCATTGAATAATGTTTCTCAGCTCCCCAACATGTACAGCATAGTAGAGAACGTCGGTTGTTTTCACCATGTTGACTCGTGAGCATTGGTGTGGATAAACAGCGTTCGATAAAGGCGGATGCTACTGTAGTCCGCGACGTGAAAAGGCCGGGGACGCGAAGGAGTGATTGATCTTCCAGGAATATGGAAGATGTGTGTCGAAGAAAGAGTGGAAGAATGAACAAGAGGAAGAGCGCTGGTGGCTGCGGGTACGGGCATTGAAGTCTTTTGCCGTCTCCGCAAGATTCGAAAAGCCTCTAGATTTGGCATTGAAGCGCTAATAAGTTGATACCCGGCCGTAACCCTTGGTAGGCTAAGTAGGTACCTACCGCGGAACTCTATTTGTGGTGCCAAGTCGCCAATCTGCGCTAAGCCAAATTGGGTGGAAGCCTTGGCAAAGTCCGTACCTACCTTAGGTATAGACAATAGACATAAAGGCTTGGATAATTGGAACCCTCGAGCCAAGCTTTCTGAGGCGCGGGGGCGGAAAGACGCAACTTCGATACCATTCGTCGACACCGTCATGTTCACCAAGGAGGCTGAAGCTGAGTCTGCAAATAAGATCTCGTACCAGAGGCGCAGAGACCCTCTCGAGTATGCCACAAAAGATGAAAGAGAGGCCGAAGATGACTTCCTCGCTCCGGCGTGAGTAATACCCAGCACCTTGGATTATCGTCTTAGCCTTCTAATACTAGCTCGCGCCAGACGCTGGTGGTTCATCACGACGCTCTTTCCCCTAATAGCTGGTACCTTTGGCCCCGTCGGCACGGCCTTTTCCATATGCGCATTGGCTCAATCATGGAGGATCGTTGCGGACCCAAGCAATACGACAGAGCAGCAAGGCCTGAAAGTCTCAAATCCATCATGGCTGACCATAGTCAATGCCCTCTCACTCGGCATCGCCGTCGTCACAAATCTGCTCATGCTCATGCAGATGGCAGAAAAGATTCCATATCGTATTGTAGCTGTCTTCGTCATAATCGGCTGGTGGCTCAGCTCAGCTCTTCTCCTCGGTCTGGTCGCCGCCGCACCAAGCCAGCTTCCATTACCACCTGGCCAGGCCCCTTCTTGGTCGCAGGCTTACTACTATGCAATCCTAGCTGCTGGAATTTACGGAGTCATTGGTACCATGCTTGCTATAACGGCGCATGGCGTGTACAGAGGCCGCTACGCAACAAAATTCAAGCTCACGACGGCGCAGCGGACACTCATGCTGCAGACAATGTTCTTGTTGGGCTATGTGTTGGCAGCTGCAGAAGTTTACAGCTACATGTGAGTTACCTTTTCCGAGCCATGTCTTCCTGATTCGTCCTGTATCTTGATTTACGGGAATTGTCGCAGGAGTTGAAGACTCCCGGAACGCGTTTCGTGACTCAAGCTTGATCCCAAAAGAGACATTCTGACTCCGAAACCATTTAGTGAAGGCTGGACTTATCTTGACGCAGGTTTGTGGCGTGGAATACCCACGGCTTGGTCTCAATGCTGACTGGGCATCTCACAGTGTATTTCGAGATTGTCACGGTATTCACTATTGGTGTGTTTGCTCATCTTTCCATACCAACCCGCCTAACGGACACTTACAAGGCTTCGGCGACTATGCACCCAAAACGCACCTTGGCCGCAGCCTTGCCTTTCCCATGGTCATTGGCGGCATCCTTTTCGTCGGTCTCATCATCGGATCAATTAGAACGCTAGTATTGCAAGGTGGAAGCACAAAGATATCGAGAAGAACACTGGAAAGGGCCCGCCAGCGAGCATTGGAAAGTTTGGATCACGAGAACGGCACCATCCGCGTTGGTCTCTTCAGGAAACATGACATCGGCAATAGTGCAGCGACGGAATTAGGGAGGCGACAGCAAGAGTTTGACACAATGCGAAAGGTGCAACACAAGGCTCGAAGGGCGAACCAATTGCTTGCCCTCGGCGTCTCGGGTGGAGCATGGATAGGGCTCTGGATCATTGGAAGTGTCGTGTTCTGGAAAGCCGAGCAAGTCTATGGTGGCTGGTCGTTCTTTGATGCGATCTGGTTCACTTACATCTCCTTCTTGACTGTTGGCTACGGCGATTTCGAGCCAACCACCCAGGCAGCGAAGACAGCCTTCGTCTTTTGGGCTCTCCTTGCACTTCCCACCCTAACGCTGCTTATCGGAGCAATCGGAGACAACTTGGCCGATGTGATCAATTCGACCGCACTCAAGATTGCAGAGGCACCGTGGTTGGCAGGTACGACCTTGCAACGTGGTGCAATCAAGTCCAAAAAGGGCGTCGGCAGCAAGCACAGGGACACCAAGCCACCAGGCTTCATGGATGAGGAGCACGGTCCTGGAGTCAATGTGGATCACCCCCATTTCGGTAACGACAAGGCGCACGCGGATGCCGCGCACTCCATGGCCATGGATTTTCATCACGCTAAAGGAGCCGAAGCGAATCAGGCGGAAGTTCGCAAGCATCGCGACAAGGCTCGACGCTATCGCGGATACCTTCTGTTTAAGGCCGTCAAAGACGTAGTGACGCATCTCGACGCATCTCCTCCACGGCGTTACAAGTACGATGAATGGAGCTGGTTTCTGAAGATTTTGGGAGAGGACGAGAATAATCCAAAGAATCACCGTCAGCTGCATGCCATTAAGCATGAACAGGAACGTCACGGCCCTGGCGCTGAAATTGGACAGGGAGGGTTCCATGGCGGCAAGGAGGGAGATAATGAGATTGTGCCGTGGAGCTGGCTTGGACCGAGATCGCCACTGATGGTTAGTCATCTTTGCTGAGCTATTCCTGCCTTGTTTGTGCAATACTTTGAGCCGCAAGACCTGTCGGAGGAGTGAAACGCTCCCGGGACCTGTCTCACGACTTCTATCGATCTCAACAGAGACATGCTGACTCCGAAATCGTTAAGAGCAGTACGTCAGAGCCTCACTGGCTGCTGGAGAGACTCATGTCTGCTCTTGAGACGGAGCTGTACGAGAAGACGGTAGAGCTTGAGAGGCGAGAAATGGAAGATGAAGGTAATGGAGAGAAGCATGAAGGAATGCCTAGGAAGGAAGCGACGCCGCCGCAATTGGAGGTCAGATCTTCGCCACTCGAGATGCGGGAGGTTGGCGCTGGCGAACAACCTTGAGAGAACAATGCGCGATCCAGAACCCGAGGACAGGGAAGGTCGCTACCTTACCGCGACAGGATGTACCGTGTATCAGCAGAGAATGGCTCTGCATCATCCAAGGACATTATCAACTATGGCCTGAGAACAGAAGCAGTTGTCCGCTCGAGAATGCAGGGCGAGGGAACGCGACACGGCGGGTTGGGCGAAGAGAGGTTGCGGCATGAACTGTCTGGACACATGGCCATATATCGGTGCATCTCGATGGAATCTTGATCAAGACTCATGAGGAGGCAGCAAAGATCAACCACTCTCAACGGCATGTCCTCTAATCTCCTCTCGTCGATCTCTGTCTGCCGGCGGTTTGAGAGAAATACTTTGCATTTCATTATTGGCGAATTCGTTGTACTACGAAATGGCGACAGGTGAAAGGATGAGGAAGCAGGTAGCTAGCCACTCGTCTTTCACACGCCTTTGAGAACATGCTTCTCCTTCTCCTTCTGGACCCCTGCATTATACACTCCGACCATCTACGTTCTGCGCCGCGCGCATAAAGTACATCGGGCCCACTTGTCGTTGTTGTTGCTCTTCTTGGATGGATTTCCTTCATAATCAGCGAGACTCCCGTTGTTCTCGTTCGAATCTAGCTCCTCCTCGCTTGTATGACTCCAGCATTGGGGGCATCTGAGTCACTCGGAGTGTGGATCAGTGTTTCATAGCTGAAGAATCGCAGCTTGGTCGATTGACAGAAACGGCTTAGGTTTCACTTTTTTTGGCGCGTAGCGTCTTTGGGGGGGTAAGCTGGCATGCTGATATCTTCTGTCCTCGAATTGGATCCACAATGGGCAGGCAGCTCAAAAGGATAGATGGATGCTTGTGTGGTTGTGTTGCACTGACTCTTCATTCAAGGGGTTGGAAACTTCCGATATGGCATTACAAAGGACACAGTCATGTCTTGAGAATACTTTGATTTTAAATCACCTTCCGTCGCTAGCTAAGCATAGAGTTATGTATTGCTCGTTGCTCTAATCTCATACCAAACGGGAAGCAAAGCTGTTTGACCGGCCCGCTACTTGTTGATCGTGCCTGTGTAACGCCGCCGTCTGCGACCACCACAGCTTGACAACCCAGCACGCATTAATCACAATCCTGCATCTGGCGCTCAATGCCGAGCTCAAAGGGAGTCACTGGTGAGGCATCGTCTCATCCGCTCCTGACCTGTAGCATGCCATCCTAGATCATGCAACGACGGTCCTCTTCTTTGGTGTTCGACTATTACAGCCTCGTGCGCAGGAGGCGAGGCTTCGAGCTAACCTTTGATATAGTGGCGGATTATCCAGCCACCTGTCCAATATTGATTGGTGCTTTGCTCACGATGCCAGCAAAAAAATCGTGCTGGCGCCTACGTTGTACGGCAATTCAATCAGGGTGCATCCGTCTGCCTGGTGTTCCAGATCAAGTGGTGTCACTCTGCGAAGAGCTCACTTACTCCTTGCTGTCCGTAAATACTGGAATTGACACCGACGTCCAGCAAGATTCGTAGGACACTTGTGTTCCCATGGGACAAGTTCGCACTTCACGGTTTACGGTCATCATCGTCCGTGCATTCGACATCGGCCCCGATCTTCAGCAACTGTTTCATCATCCCCTCGTGTTTACGGAGGGCAGCAGGATGCAAAGCGATCTGCCCTAGATCATCTTTGGAATTGACAGAGATGCCGAGTGATAAAGGCGTCTCCATCATCTGGACTGATGCACTGATGTCGCGCCCCTTGGTTTCCAATTGAAGCTCACCCTGGGCCACGAGGCGCGTTGATTGACCAACGCTGTCTTTGTACGCAGCAAGGAGAGATTAGATGCATCGAAGCAGAGATAAGAGCCGTTTCCGCTTATCAGGATGAGACAGAAGATTGTGTCGCGAGCCTGATCCCCCATGGATTGCGCACCCTAGCATGCTAAAGAATAGTCTTGCAATATCTCCCAGATTTGTCTCCTTTCAGAGAGTGTTTGCTTTCTTCACCAATTCTACCACTGACAGCGTTATCTTTGAGCGTCATGGCAAGGTCATTGTAAGTGGCCTCAAATTGTCTCCCGATATCCTTGTGGTCAGCAAGCCAGGCTTCATCATAGCGGACCGCTTGGGCACAATTTCGAAGTCGCTGTAGAAGCCTCGACAGGAAGCAAGCTTCTTTGCCCAGTACTTTGCTATCCGACGATGCGTGCTTGGTACCATGCGCGCACGTGATCAAGGTAAGTGTTCGCGAGGCTGCGTCAATTACGTCGACAAGGTTGGCTGCGACACTAAGTGGCTCCACGTTGCAACCCTTCCTATAGAATGCACTTCTGTGTCTTAAGGCTAGCGGCAAAGGAGTCGGGCATATTGAGGAGCAAAAGTTGGAGCTCGAGAAGACGGGGAATTTGGCATTCGGATACACAATGACGATGATTGAACCATACGTGGTGGTGTAAAGGGAAGGCAAGCACGCGAGGTTGTGAATCCAGAGGTCACTGAATTTTCAGTATCGATTGAAAATTTCATAAAATCTTGCCATGGGGGGCGGTATCAAGCTAATCCTCCGGGATTGCTCCCCACGGGCAAGAGGACGGGTTACCGGTGTCATGTTTGGCGGCATCCTTCCCCACAGAGACCAATATGCGTCATTCGTTACGATTGTACACAGTGTTATAGTGAATAGTGAGCTCACGGCGCAATCTCTAGGTGTTTCGGAGTCGCCCATGAAGGCAATCTCAGAGTATCTAATGTTCCTAATTCTCCTAGTTCTCTAGCGTGTTTCGATTTCCGAATGGACGCTGAGGCCGGGAGGGCACGAGCCTAGGGCGAATTCCCGGCCGCTGGAGGCGGTGCTGAACTACCCTCGTACAGTAACCACTTTACCGATCACCTCTGGGGCAACCTTCCAGCGGCAAAGAGTCGTCCCAAGAAAAAAAATAGAAAATAGCTGCACCATTGTACCAGCGCCATTAGGAATCGAATCTCAATACCATTAGATACCATTAGCAAACAAAGAGTACCTCAAGCAGAAATATGTTCCCGTGCCAACAGGGCACTTGTCGTGCTTTGATCATTCGACACTTGCGAGGATCATCGCAAGATCAGATTGCTCGAATAGGATTAGCGTACGGCTTTTCT
>WOGZ01000443.1:0-22606 GCA_009733775.1 Alectoria sarmentosa
AAAAAGATCTGCAAACGGGGTGGCGGGTTTTTTTTGGGATGGATATGAAGGTAGGTAGGTAGGTAGGTATAATACGTAGGTATAGGGAGAATTGAGAAATAAAAGGGTAGGTAGGTAGGTAGGTTGGTAGGTAGATTAGGTAGGTAGATTAGATAGGTAGAGTAGGTAGATTAGGTAGGTAGATTAAATAGGTAGGTAGATAGGTAGATTAGGTAGATTAGATAGGTAGGTAGGTAGAGTAGAGTAGGTAGAGTAAGTAGATAGAGTAAGTAGGTAGAGCAGGGAAGCTGCGGCAGACGTTTGTTGTTGTTTGAAGCGCTTGAGGTTGGCGGCTTTTTTTTGCCCGGGGTGGGGGGGGAGGGAGGGGGCGCACGGGTTTGTTGGGATGTTGTGCTAGCTAGAGTAGGTAGATGAGGATTGCGGAGCTGGAGGTGAGAGGGGTCAAGCTTGGTACTGTAGGTGATTAGGTGTGATTTTGAGGTGATTGGGGGCATTCGAGCCGGGTTAATGATGGAATGGAATGGAATGATGGGTGAAACCCATTCATTGGAAGATGTTGGAGTGTGAGCCAGGTAACTTTTCGGAAGATGTATATTCGCTTGCTCGACAGCGTCGGCATGTCTAATTCTATTGTGACAAGAAATGCAAAGGTGCAGTATCCAGTACTGTCGATCTATCTGCAGAAGAAGAAGAGGAAAATCCAAACCCTCATATATCATGCCTCTTCACGAAAGTATCCCTTCGCTCTTAATTTCGACGCCGCCTCTTAGCCCATCGAGATCGTGTAAGAGCTCGTCGACAGCTCCGCGTCGCTCCCCGTAAACACTTCCGTTCCCGCGGCGATACTCTGTACATAATAGTCCGAAGGGAGACCCTGGTTCGTCTCAAGATAGCTGTAGAAATTGATGAGGTTGCCGCTGAAGTTGGTGATGTTTGAGACGGCGACGAAGCTGTATACGGTTGACGAACCTTCCGTGCCGATGACGAGGTTGAATGTATAGTCACCGATGGTGGGGGATGCGGTAGGGGTGGGAGGATAGCCGTTGTTACTGAGGGGGTCAACGGCGCCGAATGTCCCCAGCCAGACCATGACTTCGTAGTCTTGGGCGCCGGAGCAAGAGGAACCCAAGAAGGTGTCGTAGACGACGTTGGCGCGGACGCCCGAGCCGGAGTAGCTGTGGGCTTCTGTCAGTCACAGATAGACTTGGAGTGTGCTGTCCTATGGCAGAACATACCTCCATGACCAAGACGTCGGGATAGACCCAATGGAACTTAGCTCCTGGCAAGATGTGCTTGAGGAAACAACGTTGGTGAAACTCTTGACGTTGCTGGGGCCGTCAGACCATGTCCAGGTCGTGTCCCAAGCAAGAGAGCCGTCATTCAGGCCGTTGATCTCAGCGCATTGGGAGCCTGTGCCGGAGGAGGCGCCCCATTCGTCGGCTCCGACGGTGAAACTCCCCGAGGAGATGGTCGAGAATTGGCCGCATTCAGAGTCTTGTCGAGGCTCAAGCGCTCTGCTTGGAGTGACGGAAGAGAAAGCAAAAGATGCCAGCAAAGGCAGCAGGTAGAGGAAGGCTTGCATCTCGAGATTGAAGACAATAGCTGGTGGGATGGCTTTTGCTCAGACAGATCTTTCTTGTCGAGGAATGAAGATACAGCAAGAAGGAGTCATTTATAGCAGAAAATGGATTTCTCGAGCCATCGGGTCGTGATAAGTCCACCCTCCACAATGACAGTGGCTACTTCATGTATTACGAAGGGGCCTTTGATAATTGTCTCAGGATGTATGCATGCATGCACCGAAAAGCATAAATGAGCAGGTAAGAGATAGAAAGAAAGAAGAAAAGAAAGAGAGAAAAAAAAGGTCCTGGACAAGAAATTAGGGAGCGTCATCTTGCATACAACAGCACAGAAGCGTGCAATGGCCTACGATTCCCCTGGGCCGGGTAAACGAGTAGCCTTGAATCGAAGCACATGTTCGCTGGTGTGGAAGATCAATGCTTTTAAAAGGAAAACGATCGTCATGGTAGTATGCTGGATTAGGTCGTTCATTTTTCAGCGTAGTGATTTTACTTTGGTTCCCGGCAAGAGGACTGCATCACTGAGACAATTAGGGTTCACTGATCAATGAACGTGCTCGAAAAATCCACAAAGCCAATGCTCGGGAACTGCAGCCTGCAGGGGGCAGTCCGATCTGCAAACACCCTGTACCTACATGACAAGCACTTCCAAGACTCGGAAAGTGAAGTATGCCAGGGCAAGGATTTGCGAAACACCAAAGTACTGAGAAGAGCTTCTGCCCTCTCATAGGTAGGCAACATATGCACCGGGTGTTTTGACAGATTATGCATGCCACTGCCGGGGACACCATAGATGTCGCGAGCTTTGGCTTTTGATCTTCGACGTGCATGAGCCTGGCGTGGATCGGAGGAAATGCCACGATTTCCATGGTTTGCAATTGCCAGGCATCATGGTCATTGACGTCATTGACCAAGAATGGCTTCAAGCCCTGCAAGCCCACGCATATTGCATGCATATTGCATGCATCATGCATCATCTATCAAGCATCCCTTTATCGGTGGCCGAATTTCGTTTTCAGGCTCAATACTTAATACTTCCCGCCGCTAGTCTGTAGCGCAGGCACAGGGTTCTCTGATAAGCGATCGGAAAGATCTGCGCTTGCCGATTTGGAGTAGAATGGCTTCAGGTGTTGCCACTCTAGTAAATCAATCAAGGCTCATACAGTAGTCGGTACTGTATGAAATTAGCCCACCTCGATAAGGCACCTAAAGGTCCGGACCGTCCGTCCAGAGGCCGAGACCAGTCCCGATGAAGATCTTGACATGGTCTGTACTTCCAACGTCTGAGTTGGTGCGGATTCATAGGAACAAAACGACGAGTGGACCTTGATTATGTAGTCCATTGGTATGTCTATCCCAACAATGGGTCCAGAAAGTGGGGGCACGGACCACTGGGCGCCTAGGACTGCAAGGCTAGACTCCAGAGGGAAAGCCAATGGCTAGAACATTAAGCACGGCGCCCAAAGATGCACAACGCGCCATTTTCGGTAGAGAAGCTGTCACCCTCATTGAACGCGCCAGCGAGACTAAAGGAGATGGTGGCTAGTCCGTCCGAAAGAGGAAGGAGCCCAAGGCCTCCGTGGGGGTACGTCATGCGGAATGATGTCCTTAAGATGAATCAAGCTGTCCTGCGAGGTGAGAATTAAAGGCCTCTGTCAAGATTTCATGGATGTTCCCTACTCGAAGTCCCACTATTCTGGGAGCGAAGCGAATTGTAGGGCCACGATCAAGAGGGTTGCTGAAAAGCACAAACTGCTGGAAATGGGCCAATGATATTGTCTCGTCAGAAAACGAGGTTCGGAATGGACGGGGAGTGCTCATTCACAGCAAGAGCAAAGACATTTAATGCACCCGACGGTAGAAGGGAGAAGGAGGGAACAAGTCAAACATAAAGAAAGAGGTTGAAGGCTTGGAAGAGTGGGAAATTACCATGATTATATAATCAACGGAGCCACTAGGAATTAGCGTGCTTCGAGTTTGCTCCGATAAAAGCCGACGATTCCATCAACAACGCTTTTACACAAATTAACCAGACACGCCTTCGACATCACCCACAAGTCTCTTGCGACTGGCACAGGTCGTTCGTTGCAGCAAGATCGAGTAGGGTTTCAAGATCACAAGCAAACGCTTTCGACCAAAGCATTACGGGTAGAATTGCAATTTGCAATATAACACAAGTCCTCACCAGGCTGCCTTCATCTCACACTGAGTAGTGTCCCTTTCAGCAACGTCCACTTCGTCAATTTCGATTTCTTTGACTTTCGCCATGACCATTCTCCCTCCTCTGCGCATTGCTGTGCCGAGACTCCACCTGCAACAGCGACACCGTGAGCGATAGCAAAAGTGACCTATGTCATCCGAACACCTGCGCCGCCAGCAACAAAGTAACCTTTGACGCTGGTCTCACCGAATGGCTCGTCCCTTTGGAGGCAACTTCCGAACATATTGGGAACGATCTCGACCCTGAGCCCGTCTACCGTCATCTGTTGCCCCACTGGTTCCATGGGAGACTTGTCAATAAGGAAGCGCACCGGCGCTTCTCCGCCATCTCCTCAGCGAATATCGACCCCTTTTCATTGTTTGGTGCACGGGTCAGCTTGGCAACCTTCCGTTCATCGAAGACGCGGCCGGTAGATTGTGCAGCCTTCATATTTTCTTGCAATGCAGGTTCTTCTGAAAGTGAACCGTTGGTGAGAGTTGTGACGTCTGGCTTGTCACCGCCCAGATGACAGGCCATTTTCGCGCGGTTGAGGTGAGCCGTTGAAGAAAACCCATCAGCCCGGTAGGTAAATGGGAGCGTTCATAACCTTTGCAGGAAAGGCGTTGGTATATAGCTGCGACATCTGCGTTAGTAACGAACGAATA
The DNA here is from genome assembly GCA_009733775.1 of Alectoria sarmentosa. Classification (NCBI taxonomy): domain Eukaryota; kingdom Fungi; phylum Ascomycota; class Lecanoromycetes; order Lecanorales; family Parmeliaceae; genus Alectoria; species Alectoria sarmentosa. The sequence goes on from WOGZ01000443.1 coordinate 4,446, forward strand.
CGTGGATATTGAGGGACACATATATCAGAGGGCCAATGCTTGGAATATCCCTCAACATCCGGGAAGACGTCTCTACTCCCCACCACCAATACCGCCTTTCTTCTCTTCCAAACCTTGCAATTTTTCTGTTCGAGTTCAATTTCAAATCTTCGATATTCATGCTGCTCAAAGTCCGCTCGCCGGATCTTGATGGCTTCGCCTTGGACAAAGCAATCCCGTCTCCGTATTTCTCGATCTGCTTTCGCCCTATCCTGCGAAAAAATGCGGGATGTGCGCAATCAAAACCGAGGACCGTGCGCACGGCTTTGATGCCATTGTTGCGGAAAATCAGGTGAGAAAGCACAGGGGCGATACTTTTTATTCAAGCGGAACCGAGAGCTGTCGAGAGGCCTGCAGGACTAACGCCGTGGATGAGCGCTCGTGGATTTAGCTAGGCACGGTGACTTATGCCCCTTTTAAGTCTCGGGTTTGGAGTAGTGTAGTTCTTGATGAATAATGATTGATAGACGTGGACAATTGGCATAAGTTGGAAAGGGTTGTCCTCGGGTTTCAAGAAGGATGCAACACTTCCGGGATCGGATTAGTAACTTGGTTCAACCAAATGACCAGCTGGAGGGACGTCCACCACTCCTTTATAGCCTTTCGGATACTTTTTGTTCTATTCAAGATGTTTCCGAGCAACAACACAATGTCTGCCAAATGATGACGGCGGCGTCTGGAACTCTCCGACTGACAAGGACCGCACGGATACTGTCTGCATTACTACCTAGAAACTCGAAGGCGCTCGTTCCGAAGACTGCATAATTCCTTCTTGTTCCTTTTTCAAGGCACGTGGGCGATATAACCCCGTACTGCCACACTCATCGTGTTGTGACAATCATACTACCACAACCGAAATCCCTAAGTCACTGAAGCTTTGCAGAATCGATCATTGGCGTCTTCATTGGCCAAATTTCGGATTGTATCTCGTCTGAATCTTTTGTGGTGAAGTGATGACTGCTGCAAGGAGTAAAATCATATCGGTATTCAGCCCTACTACCAAGACCGGCAAGGGTTTTGATTGGATCAGGACGCTAGTCCCAATCCTCCAGGGATATCTGATGACAAATCATATTAGCCAATCGGGCTGGGCTGAAGTAGTGCGTTTCGAAATGGTCGAGATGGGCAATATCTCCACCAACAGACTGTTGCAACCTGTTGATCAAACAATTCTGCGACGTCACATACGAGCATCTTGAAACTGGTGTTACCCTTTATGCTTTTCGTAGTCATGATTCCTACATTCTATTCGTAGCCATACGAGCTGTGAGTACGAATTCCCTCATCCACGCGTCCACAACCATGCCAGATCAACGCCCGCTCTCCTGGTCATAGTGCTCTGAACTGAGCCATGACGTTAATAGGATAGTTAGACAAGGACTAGAGGAAATTCTTTACTACCTTTATCCCACACCTATGGGCTTGCTTCAGGCATCAACCGGAGCACGGATCAACAAGCATCTTACTCCATTGACCTCTTCTCCGACTTTTGCGTATGACCATAAAATTTTCTGATCTGTCAACAACTGCCTCCAAAAAGTCCCAGCCGACCGCCACTTTTCAATTCCAGATACCGACCTAAATAACGCAGTCCTTGAAAGTCAGAAGAAGAAGATGGCACACATGCTCGACGGTCCGATACCTGACGGTGCACGCAGCGTATCCTGGCCATGGTATCATCACGTCCTCACAAATGAATTGACCGTAGACGCACGTATTCTGTTTGAGGAGTATGCCAAGGTCCCATCCAAAGACGTCGAGAACCACATCTACCGAATAGTATGCTCCGAATGGTCTGCATTCAAGGAATACGAGCTAACCTGGTTGCTACATAGAGAGATCAAGCTTGGGGTATCTTTCCTTGGCCATGCATTGGAGAGTTCTGGTTCCTCAGCTTCGGCCTGGCGAAGCATCCACTCTATCACAACCTAGTCCTCCCACGTTTGAAGACAGGAGACTCACTGCTCGATCTCGGGTCGTGTATGGGCCAAGATCTCCGAAAGCTCGTCTTTGATGGCGCCCCTTCGGAAAAGCTCTATGCTTCCGATGTTTTTCCACAATACGAAAGCCTCTCCTATGAGCTGTGGCGTGACAAAGATTCTTTTCCCCATCACTTCTTAGCCGACGACGTCCTGGCTGATAACAAAGACTTCATGAAGGGCGCTTTGATGACCAAACTGGGCCCAGGTCAGACGGATATCATCGCCATAAACATGTTCCTACACCTTTTCGACTACGAAAACCAGCTCAAAGTCGCGACCCGCATCCTCCGTCTCCTCTCCCACAGCCCCGGCAGTCTCATTCTTGGCTCACAAGCCGGTGTTCGACCTCCGATGGAGCAGCCGCTGAAACCTCCTTTCGACAAGACTGAAGATGGCGAGACACGGACTATCTACCGACACAGCCCAGATTCCTTCATAGACCTCTGGAAAAGGGCCGGAGCCTTTGCGGGAGTACCGGTCAGAGTCTGGGCTGACTTCCAAATCATGGAAAAGAAGGCGGAACAGTATCCTCCAGGTGTGGATACAGGACTTGAAGCTGTCAGGTCAAAGAAGCCTTTCACTGCAGATGATCTATTCTCTACGAGCTCGGCGAAAAAAATGCTCTTCTCAACTGAGCCCGAAGCGAGAAGGTTGTATTTTTCGATAATCAGGACCTGAGAAAATTAGCATTAGGTCTTCCTCAAACCCGGAGAGGCCACTTGAGATGCATTGGCATGCTGAAAGTCTGCTGTACTGTATGGCGACTATTATACGTGCTGAGCAGGCCCGAGTAGGCTGCGTCAATAACTGTCAGGATCACCAATACGACGATGCTGCCACCAGGGCAACTGCAAGAAACAGAAATCATCACGCTGGGATGTCTATGTGGATGTTTGACCGGTGAAAAGCAATGGTGGAAGGCTCATCGATTGGCGCTTGGATATGGCGCTTTCGACCTGGTTTTGGTTTCTGGCCTTCAAGATATACACAATGCTGGATATTGTTCGCAGCGAACGTGTTTTTGGTACTTTCTATCCTGACTGAGTCATTTGGTCATCTTCATACTACGCGTCAGAATAAATCTAAGTGCCAGGGCTGCAAAAGCAACCAATCCTTGTAGAATGATAGCTAATCGAGTTCTGATAGATCACAGAATGAACCATTCCGTCCTTTTTGCTGCATTCTTCAACTGACGATATAATGCATACCTAGAGAACAGAGGGTAGCGAAGGCGGGGAGCCGCCCTGGAAACAACAGTCCACTTGGGTTAGCGCCTGGAGTCTCAACCAATGAACGCAAACCGCGGAAACGACACCTTGCTACCTCCTCCTCCATCCTCAACTTTGTTTTTCGCCAACATTGAATCAGTCAAACAATCATCAGCTTTTGCTCATCTCTTGGGCGACCGACGTCGTGGACAGAAAGGTCTCAGACAGTGCTCCTTCAAGGTGTTGTTCCAAGAGATTGGTGTAACCCGAGGTTAGTATGAGTACAAACACACCCTTAAAGCTGGAGCACAGATACCTCCCAAAGTAAATCCGTCCGACAATCTTGTTTAGAGGCTGACGACCATCATTGAATTGGCAGGCTCAGTCATCGGTGCCAAAGATCTCAGCCCTTCACTCTCCACTTACTCCTTGAACCAGCCGTCATGACTACCCTCCTCGACCTCCCCAACGAGATCAAACTCGAGATCATCGAGACTATAGCGCCGGACGATATCGAGAATTTTTCTCTATGCTGCAAGTCAGTCTATGACCTTGCAGGGAGGACCTTGAGGCAGCACATGATGGACAAAGCGACGTATCGCAGGTGCTTTTCTCTTTCCACGTGGAACGAGGGACACACAACGTGTCTAGCAGCCTACTTCAAACTCCGGGATATGTCCGAGAGCAGACGTCTTCGACTCTACCCTAGGTCTATCCGAATTGGCAATTACACAGTTTCAGACCAGGATCGCGAGACCAATCGGCTTCGACACCCAGAGTATGTCTGGTCAAGGAGTACCGAAGTAATGGATAAAGTCCGGGGCATATCCGATAGCATCTTCAATAATCTTGACTCGCCATACCTGGATATGGATGAAATGAAGGCTTGGCGCAAGAAGATTGGCGATGGTGAAGTGGGGGCGGCAAACTGCCTGCTGCTTACTCTTCTTCCGAACGTCGAACGCATTGATGTCGATGAGCTGGACCGTTCACACAGCGAGATGTCGGATATGATCTACAAGATCTCTAAAACCAACGAAGACGTCTCTTCAATGATCTGGGAAAAGCTCTCGCTCGTGAAGCTTCAAGAGGTGCATGTCCACTCCCTCGCATGCCTTGGCGGCGCCACAACCCAAAGTCGCGTCCTGGAGGCATGCATGACCCTGCCGTCCCTGCGAATCGTGCGAGGGACCCAACTCTGGCGAAGGTATAAATTCAACGAGTGGATTTACCCTGACCGATGTTCCAACGTCACCGAACTTCATTTCCGCAGCTGTACGCTTGCTGTAAAGCACCTAGCGTGCCTCTTCAAGCACCTGAAAGCCCTCCAGATCTTCAGCTACGACCATTCTCGACTCCCTGAGACGCCTGGGAAAGAGTATGGACCGGACGAACTCATTGATGCATTATGTCTCTACGCGAAAACGACGCTCACATTCTTCAACTACACCTCCGACGCTAGGGACTACATCGGAGACCATCGGATGCCTAATGCCGGCACCCTACGCAGCTTCAAAGCGCTGAAGACATTGCGCATGAGCCGGGTGGTCCTGATCGTGAAAGGAGCTCCCCGAAAACTGGTGGATGAACTACCATCTTCGCTCGAGGAGCTGGAACTCGTAGATCCAATCAGCGCGACGGCAGCTGAACAGATGTTTGAAGGAATGCTGGCAACGAAACAAGAGCGCCTTCCGAAACTGCGACTGGTGGTTTTTGAGGGCGCCATTCCGTTTGATGAAGAAGTAATTGCGGCTTATGAGCGGATTGGATTGGTGCTGGATTGGAGAGACACGGGCACAAATAGCATACAAAAGACCAATCAGGCATGGCTTGGGGGCGTAGAGTGCCTAAGAAGCTGAGGCGTGGACTTTGAAAGAGGGAGGGATAGTGTATGATTCGTAGAAAGGGACAGGTCGTGTTCGTGCGGGTGGTCACAGGCTATGCTGTGGAAGTGGATTTATGGATAGATAGATTACACCTTCAATGCGATAAATAGACTAAAAATCAGATTCATTACGCATCAGACCATGCCCGTTTGAGAGTAATACGTGTTGCATGTTACTATTAGGACATCGTTGCTCATGAGCAGTATGCCTTCCTCATGAATAATACGGCTGATTATGAGAAGCACAACTATTTATAGCGCCGTATTACTCATCTCATGAGACAAGCTTCATTGATAACAAGTATTAATTATTAAATAGAACGCTTAATCCTATAAATTAATTATAGATTATTGGGAGTCGGGTACCAACGAATGAGATGCAACATACGCCGATTATGAAAGCCCCAGCTACGGGATACCTCCTCGAAGTCCGCGACTAGAAAAATGCCCCATCACGCAAAGACTCTTCAACAATCTCTCATCTCCATCTACGACCGCCTGGGCCAACGACACAGGCAGTCCTTGTCGCTGTCAAGAATGCTATTATGAGGGCGCTTCAAGCGTTGCTGCAACTCTCAGAATCCGCCTGGACGGTTTGATTGTCAGCTAGAGAAATCGTGTGAATCAAACTTCATGCGAACTTACGCAACATGTGCAGCCCGGCGTGTCAACGAAGAAAAGACGGTCCATCGGCATGAGATCGCGATCCTCAATTATCGTCTTCAGGCTGTCCTTCTCGTGATCCAGCACACCTAGCAATTCAACCCGCCTGGGATACGGCCCTTGCCCCTGGAAATCCAACAACTCCACGACATCTTTAACAAGCCGACAGCAGCCAAGAGGGCAACGAGCTTTGCTCACGTCCAAACGGAGAAGGTGGAGTCTCAGCTGGCCAAAAGCCTCGGTGATTGGGTCCCAGACTTCCAGCAGGTGGTCTAGGTAGCAATCATGGATAGCTTCCAGCTGTTCACTCTGAGAAAGCCGCTCGAACGAGCCATTCCCAACAATCACATCTTGTTCCTCTTTCGTGGACTCGAATATGTCGAAAGTGCTCACTTCGAAGTCGCGCATATCAAACGCACAATCCAGCTTCCTGATCATGAGGGGAACACTCTGGAAGTAAGGATTCCCTATCATATTCCACCCAGCCAGGCCCTTCAAAGCGCCACCGATGGGAAAGTAGAAGGTATTATTCCTCTGTGAGAAGAGAATGGCGCTAGCTTCCGCCCGCAGTAAACCGTCCACCCTGAGCAGTTCCCACATCGGATCCTCGTGGTTCCAACTACGAAAACGGTTTCGGATGGAGGCTTCCTTGCCCATGGCGACATTTCCACGAACCAGCAGCAGCCTCAGGATCTGGTCGCGGACCTCCGTCGGGAGGTCGTAGTAGCGGAAAGGTCCTTCTCTCTTGAAGTTAGGGTACGGCAAGGAAGTTTTAGACATCGTAGCGATGTATGGCAATTGGGAAAAGGGTAGAACGCAGATACAGGAAGGTGAGATGGGGGAGTGGTTGATGAAAGAGGTGACGCGGTTGTCCAGAGTCATGCATGCATGATTAGCGCGGAATGCACAACTTTGTGCAATTGGGGCGCTTTTGGCCGCCGAGGTTCCTAAAAATACTCTAGTAGGCTTTCACGTGTTTCAACAGCAATCATTCCTTCAGACATTGTTCCTACGTTCAGAAGAAGGCCCAACTCCTCGAGCAACTCAAGATCTTTGAGACACAAGTCAATGCAGTCGCCACCAGGCAATCATGACCTGAGACCATTCAAAAGGCGAAGGCGAAAGTGAAAGCGAAAGCAGAGAACCCTTTTGCCTGAACAGCAAGACACCGCTGAAGTATCAATGGAGTATGTGAACAAACAAAGCAAGTCTTCATCCTCGAGATTAGACTCGTATAGAACTCGTCATCGAGCTGAGCGGTCTCACTGGGACTCACTCTCGAAGTTGTATGTGACATCGGAAGCTCTAAAGGAACTCAATCGACGACACGGCCTAACGCAGACGAGTGTTCCTAAAACAATTCCTGTGGTCTAATAGCCCAAACTCGACAGATATGTTTCAAGTTCTGCACGCCACGGCGGTCCTGATTTCCCCTCCATACTTACACTCCTTCTTTATTGAATCTAGCAATTTACTGACCGGATATCAGCCTTGAACTCCCGAGGAAATCTCCTCAAGTCCAACTTTAATATCTTCAAAGAGAGGGGACAAGTCTAAGCCAGATTGCGAGTCCCACCTAGAAGAAGAGAAGTACAATAAAGGCTCGTCCGCTTACGACTAGAATCTCGGACACCATCTTGCCGAGAACTACGCCTTTCGAGCTCTTCATCGTGGTAAAAGGCCTGAGAATCATCAAGAGTGGTTTAGAGCGCTGAGATGGCCCCGTGCATCACTGTCGCCATCGCGCATGTGCGATGAATATGAGGCATTCTGGAGGGCCGCCGATGACACAAGAAACGACAAAGGCGAGATCATGACCCAGGTGCTTTCCGAGCGCATAAGCCAAGATAGCTACCCATCTGGCAAAAAATGGCACGGGGCTAGAGAAACGATCAATTCGAGACGGCTTGAGGACGATCATCGCTCTCTCAATCTGCAAAGACACTCCTTTCTTACCAAATTTCTTGCCAAACGTCACGGACGACTACTGCTATTTTGCTGCGGCGGAGAGACAATCTCGGCATGTTTGCCGCATTAGTCGCTCGAGGCATGCACCGCCTCCCAGACTATTGAAAGGACAAAAGCTTAGGAAAGCAATGCCTACACTATCAGCATCATTGATTACGGCGAATTTCTTCGTCTGTATACCCACTAGTAAATGCGACCTGAAGGAACTGGCTCTCGTCCATATACATACATGATTTCATTATTCGAGGGTTTGAAAGCAACCAGAAACGCGGGCGAGAAGGCCAATCAATGGGTACCGACCGATATGAGTTCATCGAGAGCCAATTCTCAGACTAGGAATCGAGATTCCGCAAAATATAGCAATTGGATAGTCTTGGGTGTGTCTACGCAAGGTTATTGTCAAGTTTGTTCTCAGCTTTCGCGTTACTCTACAGTAGAAATTGAATTTCTATCTATCTTGCACTTAAGAGCGAGGTGAGGATGGTATGATGACCAGACAACGAGCCTTCCACCAAGTAAAGCAGCTTTCGCTATATTGAGGTCTCCAAATAAGATACCTACTTGGCTAGGTTTCTTTCCAGACTTCTGGGAAATTTCGTCCGCAAAAAAAATCTGTCTTCGGCACACGAAGTCGAAGGAGCAGTATCGCGGACGCAAAGAATCAAGGCGAACAATCGCGGAGACGTCGAAGAATGGATTTTTGTGCGGGATATTTGCGCCGCGACAGGGTCACCATACTAACTCTATCTACCCAGCAGCTGCTCTTAGCTAGGCCATCGGTCTAATGCCAGTACCTGCTAGTCACAGGCCTCACTTTCTCCCAAGCCTCATCCAACGCGTTCACCACATCCTCCGGCAATGGTCCCTTATCGAGGTCCTTCAAGTTTTGCTCGATATGCTTCGTGCTGTGCCAAAGATCAGCCCCCCTTCCCTCTGTGTCACCTTCATCATTATTTACTCACCTGCTGGCTCCAATCAAAATAGCATCCGGATACTTCTTCCCCAGCTGCGAATGATGCGTCATCCACCGCAAAGCCACCTCCGCCAACGTAAGGCCATGCTTATTGGCCGCCGGCTTCACAATATCAAGCGCCTCAAAGTATTCATCCTTGAAGTATTTCGCTCTGTACATCTTGCCCTGCCACTTCTCCGGATCGAATCTCGAGCCCTTTTCCACTTGTGCATCTTTCGAAAAGCCACCTGTAAAGAATCCACCACCAAGTGGATTGTATGCGTAGTAGCCCATGCCGTAGTGACGTAGACAAGGGAACAGCTCGGCTTCGACGGTGCGGTTGAGGGAGTTGTAGATGCCTTGGTAGACGCACGGTTTGATCCAGCCGTGTGCTTCACATATTTCGCAGATCTGAGCGACTTCCCATGCCATGTAATTCGAGATCGCAAACTTGTCGAAGAGGCCCTGCTTGTGTAGCTCGTTGACTTCGCGCAAGGTATCGATGTAGGGTGTCGTCCTATCCGGTCCGTGTAGGTACCACATATCAATCTTCTTCGCGTTCAGGGCCTTCAGTGACCGCTGCAGGTTCTCCCTCAGATGCTCTGGTCTGTGTGTCCACTGCTCTTTATCCATGTTCCGCCCAACGGTGGGGTAGAACTTTGTGTCCATCACAATGCCCCTCTCTTGCCAGTCGAGCTTGCCCAGGTATTCTTCCGAGGAGCCACTACCATAGTATCGCGATGTGTCAACTTCATCGTGGCCGTAGGACTGGAAGATGTCGAGGATCTGCTTCGCTTCACCGAGGTCGCTGACCCGGGATTGCTCTGCGCCGTTGCCGATGGTCATGGCGCCGAAGACGACATTGACCGCGGATTTCTGTTGGGGTGCCATTCTGCTTACTCACTACAGAAGGTGCGAGGACTTGTGACAATGTTGAATGATTATGGTGGGCGGAAGATGAGCAGCATATGGTTGACTTCTAACAAGACCTCTGGAAAAGTCGGCAACTTCGTCCACGGAATGACGTAACTTCAAAACGCGACCAATTCTGGACACGCGACTGTCGCGCTTGGGCTTCATGATGCCCGGCATTAGTTTGATATTCCTGCGAAAACGAGTTCTGTGATCAGCATGCTGTGGCATGGTCAGAAAGGCGAGTACACACTTTCCTGGTGCTTGGGAATGGACTACGCATAAGCAGCTTATGTCAGCAAAAGCTGACATGAAGTGTTTGGTGAGTGGCTGCTATGGATCTGCAAATGAATAACTGTAATGGGGAGGTGGCAGTGGTGATCCAGAACCACCAGGCTCCAGCCCCGCTTTCGAGGCATCTTTGTCCAGCCACAGTCTGCAACTTCACTGTTCCATGTTTCGAGCAGTATCATGGATATCGTCTCCGACGTCGCAGCCGTTTGGGCTCTCGTTGGAGCCACTAAGAAAGTTGTCGGATTCATTACAGATTTGAAGGAGGCTAAAGATGATCGTGCGAAGATTGTGCAGGAGTTGCAAGGCTGTTGTGGCATTCTTGAAAAGATTGCAACATCAGTCGAGCGGGACGCGGAAAGCCTGCCAAACTTGGCCTCTTTAGTCTTTCCTAATGGGCCATTAGACCAGTACAAGCACGAAATCGAAGAACTCGTCCCGAAATTGACAACAGCGCGCGGACTAGGCGACATAGGGAAGAAGTGTAGGTTTGTTGCAGGAAAGAAGGATATTCAGGATGCTTTGTCTATGTTGGAGCGCTGCAAAAGTACATTTTTGGTCTCTCTGAATTTCGATCAGACGTGAGATGATGTCTTCCATATTGGCATTCTTTCGTGGTGGCTGATGAAATTAAGGCAAATGCTCGTGGACTTCCAGGGTAAGCTCGACTTGATCGCCAGCCGTCCTGTGGCCCAAGCATATCACCAGTCGAGGCCGATGGTCCCTTTCCCTTTGGATGCTAGAAACTTCGTTGGTAGGGAGGAGCTCATCACCGCTCTCACTCAAGGATTCATAAAGCATAGCCGTATGGCGTTACATGGATTGGGTGGCGTGGGGTAAGGGTACCTCTGTGCTGAGGATTTTGAAAAGGCGCGGCCATCTAATTCTTGGAACAGAAAGTCTCAAATAGCAACCGAATACCTCTGCCGGCTCCATCAGACGGAACCAGATGTCGCCATCTTTTGGGTGTCCATGGCAGACCGGTCCCGTTTCCTGCGATCCTACGAAGACATAGCCCTCGAGATTCCTGAGCCGTTCAGGAAAGACCACGGCCTACTTGTCATGGAACCAGTGCACGGCGAGGATCCTTTGATGAGCTCCAAAACACCTGTGCTAGTGAAAGATTGGCTGAACAGCAAAAACAGTGGTAAATGGCTGCTTATTTTGGACAACGCCGATGATCCAGAGGCCTTCAGCAGTATAAATGACCACGGAAAGTCGCTAACACCATACCTGCCCCCATCAGGAAATGGCCATTTCCTTATCACGTCACGCTTTCGAGGGATCGCGCTGACCTTAGCGAGTAGCGAGGATTCCTTGATCCACGTCACTCCCATGACTCCACAAGAAGCAGTTTCGCTTTTACTGACCAGAGCCCCAAAGGGTACATCCACTGAAAGTGATACTGCTGAGTTGGCGAAAGCACTGGACTATTTACCATTGGCAATCAAGCAGGCTACAGGATACATCACTGCCACAAGTACTAGCATCAAGGACTATCTCAGGCTATTCTCGAAAGATGACAATTATCAAAGACGCCTATTGGAGAAGACCTACCGAGATATCGGCCGAGATACACACGATGATCTTCAGGATTCTGTAATCTTGACCTGGCAAATCTCATTCGACCAAATCAGACTTCAAAGACCAGCGGCCGCAAACGTACTCTCTCTCATGGGCACCCTCAACCGAGAAGGTATCCCAATCGACCTTCTGACGGGCTTGTCAGTTGACGAATTAGAATCTAAAGACGATATTGGGATCCTGATCCAGTACTCTCTGATTAGCAGAAATGACAATCTTGTCACATTCAGTATGCATCGACTTGTCCAACTCACAATTCGAACTTGGCTTTCGAGGCAGGGCTCACTGGGCAAGTGGCAGGCTGAAGCGCTCAGGCTGCTATCAGATGCCTTGGCAGTGGCCGTTGACAAGGAGCCTCAAGATCTGGCGACGGCCAGGTTGTATTCTCCACATGCCAGCGTTGTCGTAGATTATATGTTCGAGATGAAAGTAGACAGGGAACGTCAAATGAACTTGAAGGAAAGTTTGCGCCTTTGCCAACTCCACTTCCGTATTGCAGACCTTGGTATTGGTACAATTATTATTTCGAAAATGAAACAATCGACGTAAAGATCTATAGCTCTGAAATTCAGATAGAAGCATATTGAGGAGACATTTCGAGCAGATAAGCGGCTCACAAAACAAATTGAGGCACCCAAGGAGCCAAGAGGAGATAGCTGGACTTTATTAAATTCCTGATCTCACACTACTTCTTGGATATCAGAGATTAGGCGTCTTTAATAGCAATCGACGCCGCACCCGCCAAATCATATCGAGCAGTCAAGGATTTCGCTATTCAGAGTTCCTCTTGAAAGCACACCAGGCTTTGATGGATTGCTGTTACGAGGGGATTCAAGCAGGAATAAAGGATGACACATGTCCCAGTTTCTTTTTGTTACTCCGCGTTAAGATGGTCGTGTACGAAGAGGTCGTTCTCGAAGATCTAGGGAGCCTCTCTCTCATTGTCCTTGATTTGAAAATAGGCATTCTGTCTTGCGATCTTTCGTTGGGTATGTTAAGACCAATGTTAAGAGCAGTAGACTTGATGAAGACTTGATGCTATTTATTGATCCATCTAATTGCCGTACTGTCTGGGCGCTCGATTCTCCTCGGTCCAGTCATCGCAGACCCGAAATTTATAACCAGCATCTCATCTTCTCACCACAGCTGACCATTTTCCCTCCTCGGATCTTCAAGCTCACTGTGTCCCAGTCAGCATTCATCCGCTCCTTCGCTCTCTCATCATATATACGGATTTACTCACGTTGCATTCACAGATAGCATAGTAATAGCCCTGGTTGAGAAATGGGGCCATGCACGAGTGGCAGCCGCTGGCTGTGCACTCTGAAGCAGCGGCGGCCGAGGTGGTAGCGCGGTAAGATCCTCCGTTGCAGCCTGCAGGCTCGGGTACTGCTTCACGGGGTCTGCGACTGTCAGCTCCTTGTATAATGAAAAAGTGGGTGAGAGGAGGGTGATGCAGGCCGTGATTTCACTAGAAGGGGGGGAGGGAAATGGGTAGACGAACATGTTCAATGCACTGGAGCCGACGATGAAGACGGAGGCGAGCACGAGAAGGGCGCTTGAGAAATGCATGGTTGGAAGATGTTTGGCTCGATTTATTTTTCTTTGGGAGACTGAGAGACTTGGAGACTAATGGCGAAATCCTTGAAGAGCGTGATAGACAGGTGCGAGGCGATCTCCTTCTTATTATACCTGAAGCCGGTGAAGCCTCAGGCCAGCCATACTACGGACCGTGAAAGGACAAATCGGACGCAAGTGCTGTTGGACAATGGGGCTGAGGTGGGCTGATTGATTGATTGATCGATTGATTAATTCGTACTGGATACCGTACGGGTTACCCCGCAGAGGGCTTCACGGGCGTCTCAGCTCCAGCCAGAAGAGTTCACGCCCGGGGTTCCTAATCTCGGGATGGACTATTAGGTTGCTTAAAAACAAGCCACTATGGGCTCCACGCCCCCACACGATGATGATGATGATGATGAAGAAGAAGAAGAAGCTTCCAGTACCTCTAGACTCTCAGTAATCCAGAGCTCTCGATATTTTCAAGTTTTTGGAACGTTGTTGTGCGACAGTACAACCGTACAAGCGTTATAGGGAAAGAGTTTTCGGAAAAGGTCAGAGCGCGCTGCGGAGAGGAAAACGCCTAGAATCAGAAATGTGCCTCAAAGTTCATTACAGCGCCTTAAAAACACAAATAAGTTTCTCAAAATGTTTATGAGTGTCATGGGAAAGCCCGGGGCACATAAACTATGCGTGTGAGCTAGGTTGCCTCGTCGCCAACACTACCCAAGCCAGGAGGTATAAAACCTTAAAACATTAGCTATGGTGTCGGCGAGTAGACTGCTTGGTCAGGATGGTAAGTATTTCGCGAAACGGACTCCTTCCTAATTGAGATTGCCAGTGGGTAGATGATTGCGCAGCAGATGATTTTGGCAGTGAGATTACTCTAGCTCTTCATTCGATTCCCGACTTACCCGATTTCCATCACGCTGCAATAGGCACACAGCTGACTTTTGGATCCAATTGGCCCATGCCCAAGGAAACAGCTGAAGATTCATCTGCAACTTTCCCCGGATCGCGATGGCGTTGACAAAAGCCTATCAAGTCTGCAAATTTTACGACACATAAAGTTGTCAAATGGAAACCTTTGGCCGTTGAAACAGGGTTTCGGGCCCAACCTTGCCCTGGTTCCGTCACCGTGGGAACATGTTGTATCCCGTGCACTGCCCCCGTTGGTTTCTGTTGGTGGCGCGACGCTGGCGCCCTTGTTGTGCCAAGCTTTCAGATACTATCGAATATGCAGTCAGACGGGCCGTTGACAATGAGTTTCTTCAATCTTCGTAAAGGGAGAACTCGGAGGAGCAAATGAGCAATGCCGCTGCATCTCCACAGGGTCAAATGTCCGCAAAGTACCTGTTCGCGATTTGCCCTCGAGAGACGTGACAAGCACTATTGCCTAAGTCTCCCAAGACTCTCTGTTGGCCCTCGCTAGCTGGAAGAAGACTGATGGGAAAGAGGAAAAGCGGTGAAGGTCAGCAACATTTAAAAAGAGAGCTTACGAGAGACTGACCGAGGACCCTTCGAGTGGGTGATATGGCAGGGTGGTTGGCAAAGCTTGCCGTGCCCGGATTCCCGGACTACTGACAAGGACACAAAATTGGCGTCGTCTGTGCTGATATGACCAGAGATGACCCTTTGGGTCGCATCTCTGGTACACTATCAAAAGGTATTCTGAAATCCGACCTAGGCTGATCTAGATGATTACAGTCACTTGCCCAAGGTTCAGAAGCTTTCCACCAGGTGAGTGGGTCAGTGATAATACTAACACAAAGGTGAGGTACGGGAACGTTATGATTCTGGAGTGTAACGAGACTAGATTGATAAGAGCGCAAGAGAAAGCAAACTGGTTCTAGTAATTTCTGGAAGGAGCAAAAATAATTCTTCGAGGGAACAGCAGACGTTTCGCTATTTCGCGATGCTGAAGACAAAAACTTACTGCATCACTCACCTTCCCACATCTCTGTGATTATTTATAGCTTTATCCGTTCGACGTGTGTTTTCTGACTCCCCATTCGGCTCTTACCAATCCATCGCTAAGCACACCACATCTTCTCCCACTCCTGATCCAATCCCATAACTTCGTTTTTCATTTGTTGCTTTACATTTTTCCTCAACGACTCTATTTGCCCCGGCGTGTATCCGTGCTTCCTCGCCTTTTTTGTACAAGCTTCCTCTTTTCTCTCCCACTTCTTCTGGATCTCCACATAACCCTTGTTGTAGCAGTTTGAACAGAACTCAGGTCCGGTATGTTCAATCTCGACCACTACTTTCTTACCGTTGCAACCGTATTGGAGGATATCTGGGGTAAGAGCGCAAGGTCTCTTGGGAGTTGAGCTTTCGGTGATGGTCGTGCAGCCTAAACAGATGGATTGGTTGACGAAGCACATGTTTGCTGACCGCTGTGATGTTTGAGGGCGAGACTGATGAAAGAGATGTTGTAAATTGAATCTTGCTGCCGGGCTGATGGAGGAAAGGTTGGGGGGCCCGTTGGATACTTAAAGAAGAGATTGCAGGTGATGACCACAATGGATCGAACGCACAACGGAAAAAACAACGAGAAACTTCAGGAAGGGGCAGTGCGGCTCAAAGTATTGTAACAAGGGGTTTGTGCCGTGGAAGAAGGGCAAGGTCAAAGAGCCTCTCGGCCATGCCCTGGAACAAAGAAAAGAAAAGAAAAGAAAACAACTCACAAAGCACAACTCGAGAGCTGCGTATGTTATTTCACGCTAGAAACATCAGGGGAGCTAGCAAGAAACAATGACCTGATGGTCCCACTCATCTGGGCTCTGTGGTCAAATTCGAGACAAGAGGAAGGCGGTAACAGTGCTAGTGGTGCTATGCGCGCTAACGTTTCCGACCCTCCAAATGCGTCGGCCGCGCATATGATCTTTCCAAATATTCTAACCGCTTTCATAGTTGACAGCTCTATCTACCACACAAGTATTTCATTCAATGTCTCATCATCGCAGAACTCTTTCATGGCCGGTGCTAACACTCCTGGTCACTGGTTTCCTTCTGAGCATCTGGCTAGCGCGGGACGTTCATCGCAATGTCTATCGACATAATAGTCTTGATCTTTTGACAGCCACAGCTCAAGACTTTTGCAGTTCCTCTCCAGCAAGTCTGTCTCAAGCGTGCAGCGAGTCAAAGAAAACGACCGGCGAATTCACCTCGACAACCACCACGAGCGTTGCCAACGGGCCATCCTAAGCCCGACCCCAAAACCCATCGCTCTCGCCACAGCTCGAGCTGGAGATAGCGAGCGTCGTAATGGGGTCCATCCGAAGCCCTTTGTACGGTATTCCGGCTTCATCAAGAACGACATGGCGACTGGTCCCGATCTAAATCCGACGACTTCATTCGGAGTCTATGCATTTGAGAACGCTCCAGCTGGCCAGGATGCATTCTTGATTACCAGAGCATACGAAGCTGGTATGATCATTAAGGGCAAAGCAAATCTTGGAGAGATGAACGGATTCAAAGACCAGACTATTCGCCCGGGATGGTCCGCGCTAGGAGGAGAGACAGTGTCTCCATATGATGGCAAAGTTTGCCTGTTGGATCGATAACAACAGGCCTGGCTGATTAGTCTCAAAGCACCCTCGCGGCTCATCAGGAGGCTCTGCTGTCGCAATCTCAACTGGTTCCGCACCTATGGCGTTTTGTATTGAAACTCAAGGACCTACCAGCTGTCCTACCTCCTTCGCAGCTCTGTTCGCCCTCAAGGCATCACCGGGCTTGATATCGCGCAATGCCATTTCGCCATCCTCCAAATTCGATGGCCCGGGCATGTTTGCAAAGTCAGCATGATACCTCGCTGCCTTGCTCACGGCGGTCGCTGGACCAGAATCCAAGGACCCTATCACCAATGAGGCCAGCTCACACATGCTTGATGACTGTACGGGGAGTGTGAGTAGCGAGTGGCGGGATTGGCGCTTCGGTATTGTAGACGGGAAGTGGTTCTGGAGTCTCTACGACGACGAGGCAGATAATCTGGAAGTGGGGAAGATGTTCGATCATGGCTTTCGTATTGTCGATCACGTGAGAAAGTTAGGAGCTCACGTCGTTGATGATGTACAGATACCCAGTACGTACCACGCAGCCGACGAAGCGCCAGCACTAATGGGGAAAACCACTCGCCAAGAGCTGAATGACGGACTCGAACAACATATCAAACTTCTGAAGACCACGCCCGTGAAATCTGGAAGATCTAATACAACTTAACCGCGAACACCCAGAGCACGCGTTCTCGAAAGACAACCCGGGTCAACGCCATCTCGAACGGGCACAAAACCAAGAGCTCTCCCAAACCGAACACCAAGCCCATCTCACCCACGCCCACCAGTGGAACACCGAGCAAGCCAAGTTCCCACACCTTGAGAAGAAACAAGCTCGAAGCGCTCGTGATACCAGGGTGTGGTCCGAGAATGAGCGTCTACGCCGCATGGACCAGGTACGTGATTTTTGCAGTTTCGAGAACCCATCCCATTCTATAGAACCGACAAAAGACGGCAGAAGCCGCCCATCGCGACTGTTCCTCTGGGGGGGGGGGGGGGGTTTGTATGGTAGCCGGGGAGCCGGACGTATTAGACTTTGTTGCGAAGGAGATTCGAGGACGGGAAACTTGCTGAAAGATCATGGCGCTCTATGCGAAGACCTTACCGCCGAGGGATGGTACCGGAGAACAATCCGACGGACGGAGAAAGAAATGGATGTTGGTGGAAGGTTGAGCGGCGTTGGTGTATGTAAATTGCATCCATAGCTCAAGCTTGCTCTACCTGGATCGCACTCGACATGCATCCTCTGGCCCGACATTCAAGAAAAAAACGCGCTTCCATCGCCTCACTCAAAACTGATCAACCAATCCAGAAGCTCTTAGATAAAAGCACCTGCAAAACCCTCTTGGTCCAATTCCCAGACCACAAAAAAAAAACACAGCTACCGAGCCAGCCAAAAAAAGCAACCAAAGCCCACACAGCCTTTTCAAACTTAAGAAACAAGCGCACACAACTACAAACAGACATCAGGGACAAAACTTTTGATTCGATTCATATCAGCATGCCGTCTGCTCTCTCTCTTCCAGAACATACTCCCCTGCGCTGATCACGCCTGCCAAG
>WOGZ01000444.1:0-22369 GCA_009733775.1 Alectoria sarmentosa
ATAATAATAATAATAATAATAATAATAATAATAATAATAATAATAATAATAATAATTTAATATTATATATAAATTTTAAAACGTAATTTTAATTATCGCTTAATTATTAAAAATAATATAAAAATTAATATTATATAAATATATATAACGAAAATAATAAATTTGAGAAATAAAATTAATGAGCTTTAAAACACTCTCGTCTCGACTCATTTTATTAAATTAATATCATTTTTTAAAATAATTAATATTACTTTTTCGATAAAATAATTTTTAATTCAATTAAATAATTAATTTAAAAAAAGTTTTATTTTTACGATTGTATATAAATTTTAAATAAAAAATGTTATTAAAAGCTTTTATTACGCTTAATCATAATAATTTTCTTATATTATTTCTTATTATCTTAAATCGTATATATAACGTTTACGATAGTTTCGAATATAATTTTAATAAATTTCATTTGAAAAAAAATTATTATAAAAGATTTGCACAAAACATGAATCGCAAAAACATCATCGATTTGTCAATTTTGTTCAAAAATTAGATTACGAAAGATGCTTCTGATAGGCTACTAGTATCATTGCGAAAACCCTCTGTCGACCTCAAAGTACTTCACATTCTACTTAGACGTGTTTGCCGCGCTTCGCGCCAAATCTGCCATGTAAAATACTCACGTATTTTTCTGAACCTGACATTTGAATTTTGCTACTAAGCACGCAGATGACTCTCAATACCTGTCCTTATTTACTTTGCGTTGCGATCGTTTCTTCCGGTTTTGACTAGGGTACCAAGTGAGCATGATAAATTATGCCGACCGTACATCTCCTAGATTACGTTGCTGGCAATGTGCGCTCTTTAGCGAATGCGATCGAAAAACTGGGTTATCAGGTAGAGTGGATCAAGGAGCCCAAGGACATCGAATATGCTGAGGTGTGTGGACAGCATTCAAGCCCGAAACGGATAGAATGCTGAGAGAAGTGTCAGCAGTGAAGGTGCTGATAATATGGAAATAGTCTCTGATATTACCTGGCGTGGGTCATTTTGGACATTGCCTCATTAATTTTTCCCGCGATGGCTATCTCGAACCGATTCGTAAGCATATCGTGTCGGGGAAACCTTTCTTGGGAATATGTGTTGGTCTCCAGGCACTATTCGATGGATCTGCGGAGAATCCGAACGTTCCGGGTCTTGGTATCGTTCCTGGAAACCTGACCAGGTTTGCTAATGTGGACAAAAGCGTACCGCATATTGGTTGGAACTCGGCAGGAGTATCTAAGAACGGCGCCTCGCTGCATGAAAGCTTTTATGGGCTACGAAATAGCAGCAAATACTACTACGTCCACTCCTATGCTGTCCCGTACCAGCAAGGATTACTTGAGCACGAGGGTTGGACCGTTGCAGTCGCAAAATACGGCAAGGAGCAATTTGTAGGCGCCATTGGCCGAGATAATGTTTTCGCAACCCAATTTCACCCAGAGAAGAGCGGAATTGCTGGCTTGAGGGTCCTCAAAGCCTTCCTTGAAGGCAGAAGATGGGAGACTTTGGAAGGAGTGTCACAGACCGAAACCAATCAAGGTCTTACCCGCAGAGTCATTGCATGCCTTGATGTTCGCACGAATGACCAAGGTGATCTGGTGGTTACGAAGGGAGATCAATATGACGTCCGGGAAAAGGGCAGTGCTGCGAGCGGAGGGCAAGTTCGAAATCTGGGTAAACCGGTTGACATGGCACGGAAATATTACGAGCAAGGCTCTGACGAGATAACTTTCCTCAACATCACGTCGTTCCGCAACTGCCCCTTAGTAGACTTGCCTATGCTTGAAATTTTGAGGCGAACGTCAGAAAACGTCTTCGTACCATTGACGATAGGCGGCGGAATCAGAGACACGATTGACATCGACGGCACGAAAGTCTCAGCTCTCGAAATCGCCACGCTGTACTTCAAGTCTGGTGCCGATAAGGTCAGCATTGGATCCGATGCTGTTGTGGCTGCTGAGGAGTACTTGGAGAACAGAAAACGCCTGTCCGGGACGACGGCAATTGAGACGATCTCTGCTGCGTATGGAAACCAAGCGGTTGTGGTCAGCGTTGATCCGAAGCGGGTCTACATGAAGTCGCCTGACGAGACGGGTCACCACACGATCAAAACGCAATATCTTGGCCCTTCTGGTGAGGAGTATTGCTGGTACCAGTGCACCATCAAAGGTGGGCGTGAAGGGCGAGATATTGACGTCCGTCAGTTGGTCATGGCAGTGGAGGCTATGGGCGCCGGCGAGATTTTACTCAACTGCATAGACAAGGACGGCAGCAATAGCGGATTCGATCTTGAGTTGATCAATGATGTAAAAAGCTCGATCAAGATACCGGTCATATCGTCAAGTGGTGCCGGCAATCCCGCACATTTCGAACAAGTCTTCGAGCGGACATCGACAGATGCTGCTTTAGGAGCCGGCATGGTATGTCTCTACACCAATCCGTCACCACTACTGGCTAAAGCCCTCAATAGTTCCATCGTGCCGAGTACACAGTGAAGGAGGTCAAAGAATGCTTGGCGGAGAAAGGCTTCTTGGTGAGGCAATTTGAAGACCGAATTTGAAAGAAAGAAAATTCATTCAGCAAGAATGCGAACATTTGCGGCAGATTCTTTAGACTATCAGATAGACTGAAGAAAGCTACAAGTATCACACTATCTCACCACCGACCCAAGCTGAGCCAGGATACAAGCCAAAAATCTTACATTCCAAAAGCCTTTGTTCTCGGACCCCGACACGTAAAGAAGCCACAACAAAGATACAACCTCGTTGACAACACCAAGGAGTCACAGTACGGGGGTACGTACTTCCGTAATATTCTTTTTGGTTTGATTGTCTTCAGGCCGTGCTGAGTCATGCAAACTTGCCACTAGCGCCAAGCCACGTCTTTTGTTCTTCAACTCTTTCTTCGACTCACCAACTTAGTGTTTTACTTCCCTTCGTCGTCCCACAACAATCCTCACCAACAGTATCGTATTTTATGCTGTCTGAAACCTTTCCCAAAAACATCTTGACCGTCACCTCTCTACTGTTCATTGCAAGCCAACCTTACATTAACGTCGTTCCGCTCACTCGTTCGATGTTGTCGCGCAACTGAGTCGTCTAAACCCTACCACCATACTCACATCAACCCAAACATAACAAGGTGAAGGCCTGTTGAAATCCTGGTCTTGGTTGAGGACGTTGGGAGAGGGAAATTCTGCTGGCATTGCCTGGGGTTCTTGATGCTGTTGGGGCTGCTGTCCACTGTTTCACATTCAAACTCTTTGTCTTTCGGAGTTTCTGCTGTGTATACGAGTCAGAGGTTTCTGTAAATCAGGCATACTGCGAAACCTGTGCTTATGCTCATCCAGCGATCAATATCCAAGATCACGTTTCGTGCTAGCAAGAACAGACTGCTTTAGGATATTGCAAGACACAATTGATATCTTGTTCAGAATACTAATCTTGAATCTTGTCCTTCAACGTCCTAAGATCATTCTCGAGAGGGACTACGATCTCACCAACTGCCGTTGAGCCTCCTCGACCTAGACTTTTGCAGACGACATCCGACTTCGCTTTCCTCGGACGCTTTCCTCACTCAACAAGTCTCCCTCTCTGAGCCATTTGTGAAATAGATCCTCAAGCATCATGTCTTCTTCCGTGTTCTTCCGCTTCAAATCACAAAAGGAGCCATCTAGGGTAGCTTTTGACGGGACTGGCATCTCGGTCTTCGAATTAAAAAGAGAGATTATAATCATGAACCGACTTGGTGATGGTACAGACTTCGAACTCATCATAAGTTCTGAAGACACTAACGAAGGTAAGTCTCATGGCACAGGCCAAGCCCCTCGTGAATTTTATTACGTCCGAGACTCTAAAATGGATGCAGAATACAATGATGATACTTCAATAATACCCCGATCTACAACCGTCATTGCGAAGAGGCTTCCAGCTGCAAAGGTAGGACGAGGAGGAGCTGCCCGATACGTATCTGGCAAGATACCTCAAAATGCGAAGAATTTCCATCGAATGGAAGCACCAGCATCTAAACCCTCCTTTTCCAGCGCAGCCAACGGAGCAACAACGACAAATGGAGCCCAGAATGAAGAGGAAAGGATTGTAGCAATGTTCAAGTTGGGCGCTGATCAGTGGGCGCAGCAACAACAGGAAATGGCCAAGTGGGTTTCGCGTCTCCAATGAACGAAGGAGTTCGGTTGCTAACATGAGTCAATGATAGTGCTACGCCGGTACACCGTGCTGGCCCAAACAAAGGGAAACCTGCGAACCTCCCAGATCACCCTCCCCCTCCTGGATATATTTGCTACCGATGTGGCGAAAAGGGCCATTGGATTATGGTCTGTCCTACGAACGACGACCCTGCATACGATGGTCGACCTCGTGTAAAGCGCACAACAGGCATCCCTCGCTCATTCTTAAAAACCGTTCAGAAACCGACCTCGCTCGTAAACGACGGTACCATGGATGACATGAAACAACCGGCGGGAATCATGGTCAATGCTGAAGGAGAATGGGTCATAGCAGAGCCTGACAAAGCGGCGTGGGCGCAGTTCCAGGCAAAGGCAAAGGTTGCTGCCGTGGCCCAGGAAGCTGCCGCACGCGGCAGTAAAGAGCTTCAAGACAGAGGATTAGAGTGCACGATCGACAAGCGTTTGTTTGCAGATCCTACAAAGACACCATGCTGTCAATCAACATTTTGCCGTGATTGCATCATTAACACATTACTCGAGAACGACTTGCGCTGCCCAGAATGTTCTACTGAGAACGTTCCAATCGACGATCTAGTGCCTGATGAGCAAATGACGGCCAAAATTCGAAGTTACGAGGAAGAAAAAGCTGCCGATCAGTTGCGAGAAGAGAGCTCGAAAAGTCCGGTCAAAGGTGGGCCACAGAAAGCCATTGACTCACCACATAATAGCGGCTCAGTCAAGACCCCGTCGCCTCAGAAATTTCAGACCGTCAGTGGCACTTCGCGAAAACGGCCTGCCGAGTCGGAGCTTGTCAACGAGCGTAAGGTACCTGGTCCCGCTGGTGGAGTTCCAAAGCAAAGCTCTGTCAACGCAACCAAGTCAGAATCCTACCAGCAGAAGCCAGCCGTGGCATCCAACATGCCTGCTAACCAACAACCCTCGCTCTCGAACGGGAACTTCACAATGCCTCAAGCGATGAACCATGTGGCCTTTCCCAACATGAATGGCTTCATGGGCGTGCCAATGAGCATGGCGCCTCCAATGAACATGAACACCGCAATGCAGAATCCTATGCTGATGGCGAATGGTCCATTTATGGGAAATGACTGGAATAACATGTGGGGAGGCGGCTTTCCACAGCAATCCATGATTATGGCTGGGGGCGGCTTCCAGAGCGGTATGATGCCGAATGCTGGCTACAACCAATATAACCCGATGGGCAGTAATTTCATGAACATGAACGGCGTTGGAATGAATGGCCAGGGCATGAACGGCGTTGGAATGGGTTCATTTGCTAACCAACAACGGACGACTTTTAGCGCTCCGAGGACGAACGAGGAAGACAGCGCCTATTTTCGCAAGCCGGTCAATCCACATCGCCATCAAGCTAAGCGGAATGTTCAAAGGCCAACAGACTACCGCGAGATCTGAATAGAGCAAGGATCAATGAAGGTATCTCGCAGGGCCTGGAAGGGCGGGCAGATATCAACATCATTAGGCATGGAATATGGGAGTCATGGATAAGGGCCGTTGGCATGGTTGAAGGAGTGAGCATGGCGTCTCTCGATCAATACCCTTTTCTAGCGAGTGTTTGCGGCGTTTGGCATCATGTGTTTGCTCAAGGCGGCGAGGAAGGAACATTAACGCATTGACCAGACATTTTGCGTTTATAAGACATTCAGCCAGTCGGGAATAGAGCTCCTACATGCTCTGCACCAGCGTAGTGTTTGCTACAAATGAAATAAGAGTTTACCCTATCAACTCATGCAAGTACTCGTATGTGTATCATTGATCTCATCTCCTCACATAGGAAATTCTAGGGTTTTCAATGAAGCCCTTATCTGATCATTGGTGACCATTAGGCCCTCGGCCAACGCCCTCAAAAATCCCCACGTGACAATGAATCGAAAGATATGATTTGTAAGCTGTATGATAAGTCTGTAACCCTAAAGATCTACACTTCTTGCGTAGCTCTTTTTCCCCTGTATCGTTAATATCATGGCTGTCAAGTCGACTATGCGAATGACACATGAAGTGTTTTGACGGCCAGTATTCACTCGGCGCCTGACGCAATCATTTCTCACTACATTCGAGGCGCAAGTATAGTAAACTCATACCTCGGGAGCCGTTCCCGGAGGTCTCTGAGCTCAAGATGTTTACTCGTTCCTCTCCCATGTCAATTTTCCCTATTTATCTCCTTCCCTCTATCCCTTTCCGCCGGCGCAAAGAAAGCACAGAGCCGACTCATTCTACGGACTCAACCCAACCGACTGAAATTGCCAGTGGGTTTGTCAGAAATTATCTGAATGGCCATACTTCTCACCTTCGCTGCGCCAAATGCTCGACTGACGTCTGCTTGACCTCCCAAATTATCAGCAAAGGCTTCACAGGCCGTCACGGAAGAGCCTATCTAGTTTCTCCCTCCCCAGTGCTTTCAGGACCCCAGGTCTCCAAAGCTGCTAAAGATCTGTGCTTGCCAAACACAAGGACCGACGCACCTTCACTACGACAACTCGTTACAGGTGTGCACACGGTAAGTGATGTGCGGTGCACCTTCTGCAGCTCTATGTTAGGCTGGAAGTACGATGGAGCGGAGGAAGATTCGCAGAGGTACAAAGTGGGGAAATATATATTGGAGACGAAGATGATATGCTTGTCCTCAAATTGGGAGAACGACGAGCTGGATCTACCGCCTACGAGCTTTCAAGACGCTGGGATTAATGCTAGCTGCGAAGGTGCAATCGACTTTGACAGTCAGGATGAGGATGAGTGCGAGGACCTTTTTGCAGGCGTGTGTGAGTGATCTTTTCATCCCATCATTCCCCTTTTCATCGTATCTTGGGGGCCGGAGACCTTGTCCGCCTCCTGAGACATGTCTTCTGATTCTTAAACCATCCTTCAAAGAAAAATGCTGACCCCGAGATCCTTCAGGGAGCCCATCGTTGGCGCTGAAGAGAAGGCAGGGCAAGTCGTTCAGAAAGCAAACGATTGGGGCCTCAAATGAGATAGACGCGCGGCAGCACTAGCAGCGGCGATGGACGATAACGATTGTTCAACTTTGCGAGCTCTAAATCGGGCAACGCAGTTGGTGCTGGCGCGTCGATTTTACGATACCCTTACAAGCTTCAAATTCTTCCTAATCAATGACTTGTATAAATGCTATGATGATGCTGGGTTCTGGCTTGTGCGCGGCTTGTCTTACCGTAGAGACTTTGTATCTCACCTCAGGAAGACTGCTATGTACAACGACGATGGTGGTATCTCGCAGATAAGGGCAAACCATTGTGGACGGCCCTACCACCCGCCTTGTAACAGGGGAATCTCTCGCAAACGCCAAAGACTTATATCCTCAACCCTCAGCGTCGTCGGAGATCTTCGCTTTCTTTCCAATGCCTACCTCTTCGACTTCGTCTTTGAAATCAACCTTCCTCTTGCCATTGCTCTGACTACCACGAGGTTCAGGAACCTTGGACGCTTCGCTTTCCGCTGGCTTCTTCCGTTTGATAAGGTTAGTCAAGTCTTTTGCACCTTTCGAGGCCTCCTCTAGCCTCGCCTTCTGTGTTGCTGGAGACTCGCCGAGGATGGATCCTAGAATGCCACTGAACGGGTTTGAGCCGTCAAACATTCCCGTACCAGTTGGATCATTGATAGATACGGGCGGTTGGCGAAGTTCGACGAGCTGTAGTGGACAATGTGAGCAGGTAGTCTTACACGAGTAAACTCAGCTGTCTCACTCACTCGCTGTTCCATTTCCTTGACCATTTCCTTCACATCAGCGACGTCTCCCCCCGTCACTTTCCGTATCCCAGAATTTCCGTTAGCTTCGAGGGGATCGAGAAGTCTCGCTTCCTCTTTCTTGATCCTCAGCTGACAGCTAGCAATGGCTGCCTCCATTTCTTGCGCTGCTTTCTCTCTCATTGATTCATCAACATGTGCGTCATTGTCCGAATCCGCTTCTCCATCTTCATTTTCCTGCTGCGTTACAGACGAGAATTCTAGAGCCAAAGAGAGCTTAAAATGAGCCTCCGCTAAAAGACTTGATTCTTGTGGGAAGAGTCCTTTCTTCAGCTCCAGCGCAGAATTGAGGTCCACGACTGCATTGGGGAACCTTTCTCCTTCCAGTGATATCTCAGCTAGGAGATCGTAGGTATCTGCGAGACGTTCCTTGAGCTGCTGGACTTGTTGCGACTCGCCTTTCTCTTTTCCCGTGGCGCTGCTATTTTCGACTTCCTCGAGCTTCCTTAAGAATAGCACGCGGGCTAGATCAAGTACCTCATAGGCATTAACAAAATCATCTTCCTCGTCCGCGTCTTCGGCGTTGTCTGCCTCTGCTTCGGCACCTCCTTCCTCTTGCTCATCCGATGTATCAAAGTTCTCGTCTCCTGTGAACCGGAAGTTTGGTTTGCTTGCTCTGTCAGCTTCTTTGCCTGGCTGAACTGGGCCATCTTTTTCTTCAACAACTTTTGTCACAACTTCTTCGGTGATCCTCTTTTGCTGTCCGTAGGCTTCATCGATCGTTCCTTGGTGTTTCTGCTTCTTGCTGCCCGACTTCCTGTGGCCCTCTTCGCGTCTCTCACCAGCAACCTTGGAGCCCAACACGTCGCTGTTCTTTACGGCGACGTGATAGAGGCACCGCCCATACGCATAGAGTAGGTCGGCATTTTCTGATGATAATTCGCCATTAGTCTCAGCTTGTAGCTCGGTGGCTTGGGAATAGAGCTCTGCTGCAGCATTGTAATCTTTGACTGAATACTTAAGGGTCGCTTGCGCTGTGAGGTTTCGGAGCTGAGTTCTGCCGTCACCATTCATCTTGACACCGGTATCGACGCTTGCAGGACCTGATGGAATTTCTGAAACTTCTGCCATGGTGGCGCGATGAAGAGTTGCACGATCTGAAGTTGGGTAAGCTGAGGAAACAATACGTACAGTGAATGTCGAACTCGGCATGCGCTGAGGTGGAGGCAGGGCCTTAAACGGTAATTTCGTTTCGACTGGTTGGGACAAAGTGAAGAGGTAAAGTATGGTGTCAACGTCAATTTGTGTCAATGGTTGCTTGATGCTGTGAAGAAAGTGCATGATTGTCAGGTTTACTCGCGGGCTTGTTTCCGCGACCACTTTGGCTTGGGGGCGCGTCCGAATTCGAGACGCGTCGGGCTCCAATGCCCCGCCCTGCAGCAATTTCTTTCATGAGAGGGCAGCACACGAACGATGGATGTAGAAGCTATGGACAGACGAAACTCTGCCACGAAGACTCAAACAGAACCTCTATTTCACGTCGCTCAAAAACCTGCGCACCCAGATGCCATCCCCTCCTCATCGCCAGCCTTCAGCACGCCTGTCCACCCTATCCGAATCGCCAAATCTTCAGAGCCATCCAAGCCGTCGATACTGCCCATACTTTTACCACCAGCTACTCTAAGACCTTTGGCTTTCCGCACGTTGACAAAGAAGCACAATCTCACGCTCACATCGTCAGCACTACAAGCGTTGGCTACCTTCGTAGGCAAGCATTGCGGCTCAGGATGGCGGGAGGAGGGTCTGGCAGAGAAAGTCTTGGACGAGGCTGCCAAGAGCTGGAAAAAGAACGGTGGTGGTGTCATTTTACCAGGGGATGGAGACGAATTGAAGAGCATCCTGCGAAATATGGAGCGCTCCATGAGTGGAGGAAAGCCTTCCCAACAAGGGGGACTCACCGGTCAAGGAAGTTTTGCGTTCGGAAACACTGATGGAGATAGTATAGACTCAATTACAAGGCCTGGGGCATCGGTTAGAGAGGAAAGTGAAGCAAGCCTTGGGGTGTCTGTTCTGGCCGTTGACGACGATGGAGAAAACATCGGTTCTGAGGATCCTAGACGATGGCTGAGAATCGTCGGAGCATTCGAACAGCCAAGACTGACATATAATGTCAACCAGAAGCACTTCGAAGCCGTCTCGACTGCGACTTCATTATTACCAGATCCCTCACACAAGACCCATCTTTTCCGGCACCGTTACAATCTCATTCATCAGCGATTGTTGCGCAATGAGTCTTTTCAATCGTCGTCAGTGCCATCTGCGCGCACAAGACACTTGCAACGTTCGTCGATGAAAATAGCGACGACCCAGCAAGCGTATAAACTTACACCCATTGCTAATCTTCTGGGCCGCAGCGGTAGCAATCACCTTCTACTCGGACTATTAACGATATCTCCTACCGGCGTGTTGACTATAAACGATCTCACGGGGAGTATCGCCGTTAACATCCAACATGCCAGGCCAGTCCCAGAAGACGGTGCTTGGTTTACTCCCGGAATGATAGTCTTAGTGGACGGAGTGTATGAGGAAGAAGGTTCAAGCACTGGACCTGGGCTAGACGGTAATCGGGGAGTGGGCGGTACTGTTGGTGGAAAATTTATCGCCTTCTCTGTTGGGGGGCCACCTTGCGAACGTCGTGAGGTCACGGTTGGCATCAGCGGTGCCGGTAAAGACGGCCATACGAGTGCAGGAGGTGGCTTCGGCTGGGTCGACTTCCTCGGTGTTGGAAGCGAGAGAGCTGCTGGTTCAGCGATGCGAAAATTGGAAACGATTGTGTTGAAGAGAAACTCGTCAGAAAATCGAGTGGAGGGCAGGGTAAGAATGGTGATTTGTGGTGAGGTTGAGCTCGAAAATGCGAAGACACTGCAGGCCCTGAAACGAGTTCTTGGTTTGCACGCCGCGGAGCAAGCCTGCCAGACTCCAATGGTCGTGGTCCTTATGGGAAGTTTCGTTCGACACGCGGTTATGACAGGAGGTAGTAGTGGTGGAAGCATCGAATACAAGGAGTATTTCGATTCTCTCGCCTCCATCCTTTCAGACTATCCGACTATGCTTCAGAACACCACCTTTGTATTCGTACCTGGCGACAATGACCCCTGGGCTTCTGCTTTCTCGGCTGGGGCTGCCACAGCAATTCCTAGGAACAGAGTGCCGGATATTTTCACTACCAGGATCAAACGCGCATTTGCCACAGCAAGGGCTGAGGCAGAAAAAGCGACAGGCAAGAAGGCGGATGGAGAGGCCATTTGGTCTACGAATCCAACACGTCTGACTTTGTTCGGACCTGCGCAGGAAGTCGTCTTTTTCCGCGATGACATGTCGGGCAGACTTCGCCGGAATGCTGTGAGATTTCGACCACTTCAGGCGGAGACAGAACCTGTGTCGAGCTTTATGCCAGATCAAAAAATGAACGGAGACGCAGCAGCAATGGAGGAAGGGCAGGAGTTGAGCGAGAGTATGGAAGTCGACATCGCGGTCGAGACAGCAGAATCTCACGTACCAACTTCCGTTGCTAGAGAATCCGCAACCTCAACAGTCTCATCCGACCTACAAACAGCACGTAAGCTTGTGAAGACCATACTAGACCAGGGATACTTGTCACCATTTCCACCCTCCGATCGTCCTGTGCTGTGGGATTATGCAGGAGCATTACAATTGTACCCATTACCTACGGCTTTAGTGCTCATGGACCCAGAAGCGCCGCCATTCGCAGTAACATACGAAGGCTGCCATGTTATGAATCCAGGTCCACTTGCCCCCGGGGGCAGAAAAGGAGTCGCTCAATGGATGGAATACGATGCGAGAACGAGAAGAGGCAAAACCAGAGAAATCAGATTTTGAGACGAAAATGATACGGATGAAGGCCCATTTTCGGGTCCCGTTATTGCTGCAAAGGGGCGAGCGATGCCTCACTCCAAGAAGGGATTGCTGTTCGACATGTTCGACGATTTAGCGTTCTGAATTCAAGATTGAGTATCGGAGTCAAAAGCTATTAAAGGCGGTAGCCATGCCAAAAAACTCGTAAAGAGGCCCCATGTCACGTGTGAAAAGGCGTTCCTCAAGTCGAGGACTTGTACTCCACCTCCCTGAAAACTGCAACCTCGCAATGTTTCGTCTAGCATGCGCAAGCTGACGAGAAGCTCGTCGGCGAAGGGTGGTCCTAGAGAGCGTGGAAGGATGATCGAGACCTCTGTGAATTGGATAGGATGGAGGCCCCATTTGCTTGGATGCTAGACACATTGCTACCGAAAGGAACGATAGGACTTGAGCTGATGGTCGCGTAGGATGTATCATATTCGAACCTTATGTACAAAGAAGCAACGACTGGTGAACATGTCAGAAAGGGTTTACTGACTTGACTTGACGATTTTGAGCCTTTTGATATCCGGATTACTCAATTTTGCGGCGGTCGAGGACGAGGTCGAGGTGGAGATTGGGATTTGCCGAGGTTCCGCCGCCGGTAGAAGTTGATTGGCTGGGGGTACGAGGTACCTTATGGGCGTGCCCTAGAAGGAGGACACCGTGTCATGATCGTATTAATATTAACATCATCTGTAGATTGTAACACGTCATGGGCGGAAATGTCATCGTCAAAATAAAAAGATAATCAAAGTAAAATAATGATTACAAAACTTTGAATTATGTTATTTATGCAATCGTTTATACGTGTATAATAATTTTAAAGAAATAACGATAATAAAAGCAATTTATCGTTAAAATACGTTTATTATAAATATATAAATGATTATATTTAAAAAAAGCTAATAAAAACATATAATTATAATAATTCTTTTAAATTAATTTAAAAAAATTATTATAAAAATGTAATTTTATCGTAATAATACAATCAAAAAAAAATGAACGAAAATTTTGAAATTACGAGAAATAGAAATTATGATTTAAATAAATTTGATCATTTATAAAATTCGATACGAATATTTTTATTAAATTTAAATCTTTAAATAAATCGCATTTTCGTATATTTCGCATAAAATGTTAAAAGAAACGAAATCGTCGTTATTATTATTTAAAATTCAATTAAAAAAAATCGTTTTAAAAGCATTTTAAGATAAATCTTTTCTTTTCATCTTTTTTGTTTCATTTTGAATTTTGCTCGAAGCGCTTCGATTTAAAATTATCTTATTCGTTATTATGTTAATTAATTTTTTTCGCGACATTAATTATTATGTTAATGTAAATATAAAAGCGTTTAAATTCGAAATGCGAATGTTTTTTATAAAATAAGTTTATTATATCTTGATAATATATAAGCGCGTTAATATAAAATACACATTTTTAAATAATAATTAAAACTTATTTCGATTAAATTTTAAAACTTATAAAAATGATATTGCAATCGAATTAACAAAAAAAAAAAAAAAAGCGAAACATAATTATTTTTATAAAAATTATGCGTTCAAATTATT
Source organism: Alectoria sarmentosa (assembly GCA_009733775.1). Lineage (NCBI taxonomy): Eukaryota > Fungi > Ascomycota > Lecanoromycetes > Lecanorales > Parmeliaceae > Alectoria > Alectoria sarmentosa. Next base: position 13,444 of record WOGZ01000444.1, read on the forward strand.
CACTTTATTTATCACGATGTGAATCGAAAATTCACGAATTTTAAAAAATAAAAAATTGATTTTATATAAATTTTAAAAATAAGATTATATAATTTAATTGCATCGTTTTATAAAATTAAAATTATTATAATTTAACATTTTGAAAATAAGAAAATTAATTTCGAAAAGCTTATTATTATAAAAATATCTTAAATGTTATAAATATTATACGTAAAATTTAAATTTATTAAATATTAAAAAGCGTTAATATAAACATTTTATATATATTTATATATATTAATCTTTAAAAAATCATTAATGATTTTACAATAAATATATATTTAAAACTTTTCTTTTTATTATAATCAAATAATATTTTAAAATCAAATTTAAAAATTATAAAATAGATTTTTAACAATTTAAATATTTTTTTTTCAATTTATCGCGACTTTCAAATAATTTGCGCTTTCGAAATATTAAAATAATGAAAATCAAACACGTAATTCTGAGCGAAGAAAATGTGAGAATGATTCGACTATCATTAAATTATAGATTAAAAGAATCGAGGATATCGCGCTTTATGGTCGATACGCCTTATTTAACACTATAAAAACCTACTATATTCTCGCTATAGAATTTCGCTTTAATAGAAAATAAAAGCTTCTTTAAACGACGTTTTTAAATTCAAATTTATCGCAATAATAAAATTAGAATTTTTGAAATCTTATTTTTATAATAACGAGCATATTTTTTGATAAAGAAATATTATATATTATTATGTTCGATTTATATTAATAATTATTATTGCTCGAATATAAAATAATAAAAATAAATAATTTAATAACTTAATAATTTCGTAAATAGATTTTTATGTGATAAAATTAACATTATAATTCGTTTTTAAATACACTTTTTTTATCTTCTCTTTTTATTTTCTTAATTATATTTTATATTTTAATTTAATTAAAACATTCATTTTAATTTATTTAAAAAATCATATTATAATTAACGAATTAAAAATTGCGCTATAATTTTATGCTCTTAATTTTCGAAAAAAATTATTTATTTAATTCGAATACAATTACGTAAATAATATTAATAAATAATTACAAAATAACAAAAATGAAAAAAATGAAAATTATATAACACAAAAACATAAAAAAATTATGAAAAATAAATAAATCTATAATATATTTTGAATTAGAATAATAAAAATTGAAAATAATCGAAGAATCGATATATTAATTAACACTTATTAAATAAACTTTAAAAAACGTTTAAAAAAAACTCGAGAAAAATTGTAAATTGTTTTATTAATAAATAATTATCGAAAAAAGAAAAAGCGAAAAAGATTTTACGAATTTTATTTAAATCTTTATACAAATTTGATACGATAAAAAATTAATTTAATGAAAAGCAAAAATTATGAATAATTATTCACGAATTCGAAATTTTATATCAAAATAATCGATTTAAGAGAGCGAGCGCATTTCTCATTATTCTTTCGACGAGTTTTTAATTATTAAAATATCTATTTAACAATATAGTTAATGCGCTTATTTTCTTTAATTTTTATAATATATAATTTACGATATTTTTAATAAAAGTTTATCGTTTTAATAAATTATAAAAACTTTTTTAATGATTTGAGAAAAAGAGATTATAAAAAATTTAAAATAATAAAATTCGAATTTAAAAATCAATAATTGATTAATAAATGTTTCAAAACTCGAAATTAAATAAAAAGTTATAAATTTGAAATATAATAATAATTAAAATTTATCGCTGAAAAATAAATTTAAAATAATTAATTTCAATAACGTGTTTTATTATAAAATTTATTAATATTTTATAAACTTTATTTATTTTAAATATAAATATAATAAAAATAATATTAATACGTGTTTAAAAATAATATTTAAATAATTAATAAAAACATTATAATGTAACGACAATTTTGAGATGATAAAAAAAATTATAAATAATAATGCTTTTCTCAAATTATATAATAATATCGTAATCTTTTTTTATCGTTTTTCGCAATTAAATTTATTTGATAATAAAAGCTTTTAAGCATTAATGAAATTTGCAAAATCGTAAACAATTTTTCTAAATATGAAAAAATGTGCGCGATAAATTTTCGCGTATATGTGACAATACTTTCGATTTTGTTTTTTTGAATAAAATATAAAAATGCGCAATGTTAATAATGTTTTACAAAATTTAATTATAAAAATTAAATATTTATTTAATTATAATATAAAAATATATTATTATTTTCAAGATTATTTATAAATTGTAATTTATCGTGATGTTTATAACGCTTTATTAATATGATATATAATTTTATTATAATGCGTTTCGTCGAATTTTAAAATATAAAAATATTTAATATAATATTTTCGAAATTAAAATATTTCAAGATTCGAATAATATATATAAATAGTTTTCGAAATTTAAACGAAAATTCGTAAATAAAGATAACGTTAAATTTTTTAATTTCTTTTTTTCGAAATATAATGTAATTATTAATTTAATAAAATATTCGTAATGTTAAAAAATTAAAAAAATATAAAATTAATAACAATTTACAAAATAAAATAATAAGAATAAATAAAAATCGAGAGTTTACGTTAAATATAAAAATAAACTTTTTACATTATTATAATAAAAGATTATCAAATAAAATAAAATTATATATTTTATAATTTATAAAATAAACGTCTCGAAATGTATTAAAAAATAAATCGATCGCATTTAATTAAGTTAAACGAATTGATAATTTCAAAATGTTTTTTACGTAATATTAAAAAATGCAAAGCAACGTCGTTATTTAAAAATGTGTTAAATTAAATAAAATTAATATGCTATTTTTATCGAGATTCGAAGATGTTAAATCGAATAATTATATGCGTTTTATATAAAATATGCGCCATCGTGACGTTATCTTTTATGAGTTTTCATGAGAGTTATAAAGTTTAAATTCAATTGAATTGATTTCGCAATTATTTCGCTGATAAAAGTGCTTAACAAATATATATTTATTTAATATATTTCGAAATTTCCTTCTGATCTTTAAAGATTAATTTTATTATATAATTTAATCATTGAATTCAATAATAATATTACGTTTTTTATATATATTTATTTATTTGCGCTTATTTAACGACGTAAATAATACGCTTTATAATTTTAATTTTTTAAATCTTTCGAAAAAAAAGATTTAATGTCGCTGCGATGTCGGTTTCATTTGAAAATTAAATATTTAAAATCGAAAATAATCAAGATAAACGTTTAAATAACGTTAATGAATTTCGAGAATTTATTTTTGAAAAAGAAATCAATTTAAAAGAACATCTTAAACGTGTTAAAAAGAAAAATCGTCGTTTTTAACAAAAACGCGAACTTTTTGCGTTGAAAATTCGCAATAATGAATTTTATAATGAAAATTCGTAAAATATTATTAAAGAAACGTCAATTATTATGTTTATAATTTTATTTATAATCAAAATGTTAATTATTGCGCCCGCGGTTTCGTCTTTAACGAAAATTTTTATTTTTAAAATCAAAATTATTCGTTTCGAAAAAGAAGTTTTATTGAAATAAAAATGAAAAGAAATATATGCGTTAATTTCGCGATGCGAAAATTACTTTTATCGAAATCTTTAAATATTTTATTATCGATATTTCAAAGATTATTCATTATATAAAGTTTTTAAAAAGTGATATTAATAATTAATAATATATCGAATATAAAAAAAAGAGTTTTATCGATGTGACGTATAAAAGTTTCAAATACTTTTTATTTAATTTTGTCGTCGATTCGATTAATCATCGTTTATTCGTTTATAAAAAATGAGAAAAAATCAAATAGAAATTTAATTAAAAAATTATGATTTTCAAAACATATTTGAAGAAGTTAAAAATTTATTTGTCACTTTTAATAAAAAAATATAAAATTAATTTTTTTTTTGCGAAGTTTCAATTTACGCTAAAGAATCGAATTTTGAATAATAATAATGTGTTTAAATAACGTAAGAAAATTCTTATTATAATTATTATATATAAACGAATTTTTGAACGCGTGCGCGAAAAAAACGATTATAATTCGAATTTCAAATCTTTCGAAAACAAAAATGCAAAAATTTTATTCTTAAATTCTCGAATCTCGAAATTTAATAAACTTAATCGTGATAATGATATTAAAATTTTATATATTTATGAAAATGATGAAGGAAAACGAAAAAACGAAATCGAAATCGAATATAAAAAATTTATTTATTTTTATTATGATAAAAAAGGTTATATCAAATTTAATTATTCGAATAAAAATAAATCGATTATTTATGTCGTTATTATTACGATAAAAAACGATTTAATTTCGCAATCGCCTTAAAAGCGAGATTAAAAAAACGAAAAATAAAGATTATCTCTTTTATCATTATGAAAAAGTGAATTATAATTTAAAATAAATCGAGATAATTCGTTATCTTATTTAATTTTAAAATTTATATTAATTTAATATTATAAACATTTATAATTTAATGAAATTTATAATTTTATAATAACGTTATTTTATTAACGTCGAAAACGTTAAACGATTAAAACATATATTATTATAACGTTTATATATTAAATTATTAATTAATCGATAACTGAAATCAAAATAAACAATATAAGACATTATTTTATATCATCGATTAAAAAGATTTTAACGTTGTTTTGAATATATTTATTTGAATTAATTATATATGTTATTTAATCTTGAAACGACTCAATAAAGATTTAAAATCAATTTTGAAAAGATTCAAATTAAGAAATCTGATTAATTCGTTACGAACATCGATAAAAAATTTAATATGTTTATAATCGTGTGCGTTATGACGACGCGAAGCGAAAAAAAAAACGTGTTTAATTTAAAAGTTTTTAAGAAACTGTTGAAATATGAAAACGTTTTTTTTAAAGAAAAGATTGAAATCTTATTTGTGTTTAAATAAAAAAATTATGTTATTGAAATTGAAGATGATAAAAAGTCATCATATAAATTTTTATATAATTTATTTCAAATAAAATTATCGAAATTGCGACGATATTTGAAAAGTGTTTTTTATAAAAATTAAATTCGATATTCGATTTCCTTCGTAAAAATGTCGATTTTATTTATATTTAAAAAAAATAGCGGATTGCGTTTATATATAAATTATAAAAAATTGAATGCGATGATTATCAAAAATCGACATTCATTATTTTTGATTATGAAAATGTTAAATCGCTTATACGGCGTTAAGGTTTTTACGAAATTAATTTAAAAAATATTTATTATAAAATTCGAATTAAAAAAGACGATGAATGAAAGACTGCGTTTCGAATTTATTATAATTATTTCGAATATTTAATTATGCCCTTTAAATTAATTAATGTTTCGATTATATTTTAAATATATATCAATAAAGTTCTTATCGATCTGATAAATATTATTTATATGATATATTTAAATAATATTTTGATTTATAACGTTAATGCGTTAAAATATTAATAACACGTTAAACAAATGCTTAAACGATTACGTTAATTTTAATTATATATTAATTTGAAAAAATATCAATTTTATATTAAATAAATTAAATTTTTAAAGTTTATCGTATTTATTAAAAGCGTTATAATAAATTAAAAGCGAATAACAATTATTAAAAATTGATTTAAATTAAAAAGTTATCGAAAAATGTAAATTTCTTTAAATTTTATAAACTTTTATCGACGATTTATTTATAATTATTTTATTATAATTGCGTTATTAATCGATTTATTAAAAGATAATAAAAACGATAAAAAGTTTAAATTTTTTATATAATTCGAGGGCGTTAAAAAAGCGTTTTTATAATTAAAACGCATTTTTTCGAAAACGTCATTTTTGCGTTATTATAATTCGAAAACGAAATTGCGTATAAAGATTAATATTTTCAATTTTGATTTTAAAATTATGTTTATTTAATAAAATAAACATAAATATTAACGTTTTATTATTTTTTAATTTCGAAAAATGATTTTTATTAAATAAAATTATAAAATTTATAATTAAAAATTGTTTATTATTATAATAATAATGAAATAATAACGATATTATTTAAAGAATAATATTTATTATATTGAAATGTAAATCGATTATAATAATCTTAAAAGATTTCTTAAATAAAAAAAACTTAATTTCAAATAAACTCGATAAATTCTGAAATTAATCATTTACGATTTTGAGATTTTTTATCGAATTAAAAAATTGAATTTTATCGATACGTTATCGCGGCGTTTTGATTACGAAAAAACATCGTCATTAAATATCAAATTGTTATTAACACTTTAAAATAAATTTGCGCTTTGAATTAACGAGAAACTATCATAAAAAAATAAAAAAATAATTATTATAATAACGTTTACATTTCAAATTATAAATATTCAAATAATTATTTTAAAAAGAAAAATTAAAGTCGCATTTGAAATTATATATAAAAAATCGCATTAATTAATAAAGAAGTTAATTTGAAAGTTGCAATTTCATAATAATTAAATACGTTTATTTCGTATTAATTTCGATACGTTATCGAAATAACGTCAAAAATGTAATAAAAAATGAGTTTTTGATTTTAAGAGATTATTGCGATATAACAATCGCCTTTACATTTTTAAAAATAATGTTATTAAAAAAGAACTTATTAATCGTTATCATAATGATTTATTATTTAAACATTTTAACGTTGCGAAAACGCATAAGCTTTTTATTCAAAAATATTATTAAAACGAATTCTTGAAAAAGGTTATAGAGTATATAAAAACTTATAATATATGTCAACGAACGAAATCGTCACGACATCGATCGTATAATAAATTTAATTCGTTTTTCGTTGTTACGAAATCATAAAAAGAATTTTTTATGAATTTCGTTACGAACTTGTTATTAAATAAGTTTAAAAACGTTATATATAACGTCATTTTAATAATAATAAATCGATTCATAAAAATGATTAAATATTTATTTATAAAAATCACGATTAATGCCGCTACGCTAATGAAAGTATTTTATAATAAAATAATATATCGTTATAATATGTTAAATAATATTATTAACGATCGAAACTTTATATTTATTAATAATTTTTGATTAATCGTTTGTTTTCATTTCAAAATTAAACGATATTTGAATATCATTTTTCATTCATAAATCGATAAGCAAATTAAACGATAAAATTAAATATTAAAACATTTTTTACGTGTGTTTGTTAATGATAAATAAACGAATTAAATTAAATTATTGTTTATAATAAAATTTGCATATATGAACAATTAACATTTTTTTATCGAAACGACATCGTTTTTTTTGATGTATAATTATTATTTTGAAATTTAATAAAAAATCGAGAATGATTTCGTTGAAAAAAAGATATTCGTTATAAATGATAAAATAAAAAGATTATAAACATTATAAGATGAAATTGCGAACCGCCTTCGAAGCGTTATCGCAATTTAAATCAAATAATATAATAAATCGCATCAATTTCAAAATTATAAAATAGGCGATTTAATAATGTTAACGATCAAAATTTTTAAATAGAAACGCTTAAATAAAAAATTATTTCATAAATTCGTAAGGTTCTTTTGAATCACGAATAAGATAAACGCGTAAACGTATTAATTATTATTGTCTTTTTTTTATAAAATTTATAATATTTTTTATATATCGTTATTTGAATTTTATTATTATCGCGAATACGCGAATAAAGTGAATATTTTATTTATATAAGTTTTTGATCTTATCGATAATAATAAAATATAAAAAATTAAAAAAATCATCGATAAAATTAAAAATAAAAAAGACGTTTAATATAAAATCAAATAAATTGATTGAGACGATAAATATAATTAATAAATATCAAACGAGAATATTTTAAATGTTAACGATTTAATCGATATTTTTAATAAATAATTGAATAATAAACGAAAATAATAAAATAAAGAGCTCGATTTTGAAGAGTTTAATTAATTATATAAGATATCATCACGCAATAAACGAAAACGACATAATAAAATTTAAATGTTTATCGAAGATTATGATATTTAAAAGCGATATTTTTACTACGAACGCGTTTTTAAATTCTTATTACGATAAACATATATGTTGAAAAATGATATTATTATTTATTATTTAAATTATAAAATGCTATAACGAGAATGTGTCGCATTAAAATATATATTATTATTATAAATATGATTTTTAAAAAGAATATTCAAAAGTGTTATTGAAAAAATTGCTTTAAACTTTTTATGTCAACGTTATCACAAAAACAAATCGTTATTTAATCTTATCACGTCTTTTCGACATCATAAACTTTTTGATTAAACATTAAATCAAAAACGAATTTCTCAAAAAGAGTCGATGACGTAACGTTATCGTCATTTATAAAATTATTCGTTGAAATAACATTCGACTTTAGGTTTTTTGAAAAAGATTTATCATTTTTCGTTAATTTCTTTTCAAATTTACGTAAATTATTGACTTTTTGTTTTAAAAGCGTATTTATATCTTTTAATTCGTCGATGCGCTTATTTATCGCGTCGAGCTTACATTGTAAATTAACAATAATGATAAAAATAATCGAAATTGTCGTTATCGTGCGCCCTTATCACTTGCGTTATTGAATAATTTTTTTATCGATGTGCGTTTATGCGTGAATAAGATTAGATATTAAATTATAATGTCGTATATGTCGCAAATTCCTTCGTATTTTGTTTTGATAAATAAGCGAAATCTTAATATAACGATCGATATTACATTTATTTACCTTATATTCAATATAAAGAGAAAACTCACCGCGAATATAAAGATCGTTTTTTTTATAAAAATAAGTTTTATATAATAAATCGATTATTATAAATTATTAACGATGTCGATTATTAA